>JAUCBJ010003833.1:0-20552 GCA_032718475.1 Nemertoderma westbladi
ATACGCTACGGCGGAAATACTATATACTAATTTATATAAATACTTCCTACTGTAAGGGTCCAGTAGTATACCGCTTACCAGATCCTAGTAACGATGTATCTTACTATGAGACTCTAGTAATGTATACGGGCTTGTACAGTATCTGACAACAAATCCCAGTCCAGGATATCTAAACAAACAGATATAGTACACAAACGACTACTGGCGAGGAACAGAGCCTTGTATCTATTCTATGTACGTGAGCGGGTCGAATGCCTACGTACTAGACAGAAGGATACCTGTCCTCTAACCGGTGAGGCAGATGTACAGTTACAGTAACAGACCAAACTCACGGGAAAACAATCCCCGCGCAGCGAATCCTAACTATCACTGACAGTCCTAAATACAGTAACTTGCCGCGGTGTGATTTATATGGTTTATATACGAGCTAGTGGGTTAACAGACCTAGCGTAACAACACTGACAGTCCTAAATCAGTCGAAAAGGGGTCGTACCTAAATGTAACAATAACTGATCCCCCTGTACGAAATCAGTCTAAAGGGTCAAGCCTAAATGTAACAATACCGTTGTCCAGACAAACAACAGTTTAATAACGAAAGTGAAATACTCCTTATTGTGCCGCAACTAAATCAGATCCTAATTTTACAAATACAGATAATTTCTACCTAACGTAATGTATAGTACGCTATAGCTAGTAGAACTTTAAGGGCAATATGTTTTAGGGCGTGTGTGTGGGTGTGTTACAAATAAAACAATTTCGTGTAATTCCTTTTACTAGGTTTTAGTGATTTTCTGACTAAATGATACCGTGCGCTAGCTACTAAAATAAACTAGTCGCGTTTGTAGAACTTTATACTCACGAATGACGTCAAAGCTCTCTCCTTCCTATCCACAACCCAATGGGCAACCACAGTGTTAGTAACTACACCCGTGATCGGCACTAATACCAGATTCTGGTTGTAAGATAAGAATAGGGGTTAATCGCTACCGTACGTTAGCTGATCTGGTATACTAATTTAATTCTAGAACTTTGTTGCTGCGGTAGTTAGCAGCAATACCTATCAGTACGTGGCAAGGCGCGGTAGGATATTAATAAACCTCCCTAGGCCAAGCAGTGTGCCGGTAGCAGAAATACTCCTTGCCTGATCAAATAGCTAACTCCAGACAAGGGGGGGGGGGGGGGGGGGGGTACTAATGTACGTTCTACAAAGCGAACCGGTACCAAACAGTCAGTGCTACGAATCACTAAATTATGGAACATATGCTGTCCGTACCTAATATGTACTCGCGTACTGACGAATGGCAATAGTTCGCACCTGTAGGAAGTACAGGTTAACCCAGGGGTTCGTAGGACTGACAAGAGATTGGGGGTTGTCTGGATATAATTATTTGATCCTAAATTTGCGGCGTCCAGTGCGGTGTCACGCTTACCCTGATATATAGGTCTTACGGCGGGCAAGGGCGTCGAACAAAGTCTTACCTTCTCACAAAGCGGGCGCTGCATAGCAAGTGGAGTATTTCGAAGGGGCAAAGGGGGTGCGCGGTCGATCCAATGTGGGCGCTAGCGTGTTGTGGACATCCCTTCCCTGCGTTGCTTACGGCCTAACGGTCTAGGCTGCCATCTCCCTGGTGTTCGGCTGTCCCGAAGTCGGACCAAAAGAAAACATGTCAGGAAATTGCAGTATATTTACAGTTTTACAAAGGATTTATCAAACAAGTTTCAACAAGAAACCGAAATTAACTAATTTTACAAATAAGGGGTAATAACAACGTGAGATATGTGACATAAGAAGTTATAGCAGTGATAACCGAAGGCAAACCGGCCTTTTATACTAGAAATTGCACATGGAAACTAAACAGAAATTTCCACAGCTTCACAATTGAGCAATGAAGTGCGTCGTGCCCTATGATTGGCCCAGCTCATCGTTCAACGCAGTCCAGCCCTTACACTAATCTGGGACATGGAATCCTAACAGAATTTTCCACTGCCTCACATTTGAGCAATAAGGTAATTTATGCCCTATGATTGGCCTGGCTCATTATTCGCTACGCTGTACGCTTCTCATTGGCCTATCAATTAGCACCACACGAAAATGAATTTCCCAAAATACAAATTTCCCGACTGGGATTCGAACTCGTAACCTACGTAATGTAACCAACGCCTTAACCATCTGACCACTACGCCACGAGAGTACCTAAGGGTTTTATGTGTACAAATATAAATAGGCATATTACATTACTGTAACTTAATCAAAATACGTCGGATTTTCAAAAGTTTTTACGTTAAAGTTAAACTACAAATGCTATCTTATAGTGAAATAATTCATCAATAATGTCTAACAATAATTCGAAAGTAAATTTTATGAAAAATTACTGTTAGTACAACAAACTGTTTCTTTGTTACAGTAGCTAAGCTGATGCAAAATTACCACTCCATGTATAATATTTTTAGTCTAATTTAAACCAACATTATTTTTAACTCTTTTCTTCTAGAAACATGCGCGGAATTACAAGAAAATGGAGAAGTTCTCACTGCCACTGTAAACAGTCTCAACGGTTATCTTCGTTACGACGATCAACAAGGAGATCAATGGATCGTCATTCAACGAAGAATGAATGGGATTGTTGATTTCTATAGAAATTGGGATGAATACGTAGCTGGATTCGGAGACATAAACAACGAGTTTTGGCTTGGCCTCGAAAATATTCACCAGCTCACCCAGGGAGGAGTTCAACTGAGAGTAGGACTTTGCTACAATAATATTGTAAGTTATGCAGAATATTCATCCTTTGAAGTTCTATCTGCTGACACCAACTATGAGCTAAAGATATCAGGATACAATGACCAGGATTCTACCGCCGGCGATTCGCTCTACCTCCCTAATTACTCTAAGACTCACAATGGAATGGCGTTTACAACATATGACAACGATTTAGATAAATGGTTAAATAACTGCGCTCAGGAGAATAACGGGGCGTGGTGGTACAATGAGTGCCATCTAGCCAACCTTAATGGATTATACGGAGCGTTAGACAATAAAGGACCTAGATGGGGTAGCCTATCCGGTGGTAACCCAGTTCAAATGGTTGAAATGAAAATACTGATTCAAGGTTGGTACCTATTTTATATATTAAAGATTTGAGTTTAAGTGAGGCTTGATGGGCGAAGTAAATAAGGTTGGCGATTATAAACATCACCTTTTTATTTATAGAAAATACAAGCATTACTAAATTGCAGGCACAATTTGCAGGATCAAATGCAAGAATTTCTTAACCCTATTAAACCCGGGGGGGGGGTCAATATGACCCCCAGGTGGTTTTTTTATTATAATTCTGAAAAAAACGCAGTTGGGAATCTGAAATTTTATGACTTTTTCTAAAAATCTATTGTCTTCCTAGTAGTGAAAACCGTTTTCAAAAATATTGGGTACTTTTGAGTTATAGCACCATTTTTTAACCCTACTTTTGGCACTTTTTTGAGACGTTTTTTGAAAATTACATTTCATTAAATATTAATTGTAACATCTCTATTTTTGATTTATACCGGTTTTTTGGTGTTAGCAATTGGATGGAATTTATATAAATTGATTTAGAAATTTCAAACTTGTTTTTTTCAGCGGGTGCCATATTTTGGTGCCAGCACCAAATTTTGAAATATGTCAATTTTGTAAATTGATTGTTTGAAACTTGTTTTTTACGCAATTGGGATTTTTTGGGGTTCTGGTTTCGATGGAATATATACGAGTTGCACCAAGGGTATCAAGCTTGTATTTTTCGGTGCTGTGTGCAAATAGCACGAAATTTTGAAAATCCATTCAATAGATAAAATTGCTTGTGACAATTTATTTCTTGCATTTTAGAGGTTTATGGCTGTTCTGAATTTAATGGAATATATAATTATCGAAATAGACATCTCTAACTTGTATTTTTCGGAAGTGGGTGCAAAATGTGGTGCTAGCACCAAATTTTGAAAACCATCAAGTATATCAATTGATAGTGTCATCTTGTTTCTTGCGTTATACGGGTTTGTTAGGGTTCTGAATTCAATGGAATCAGTAAAAATTTCATAAGAGTTTTCAAACTTGTATTTTTCGCCGGTGGGCCAGCACCAAATTTTGGAAAATGAGTAAATTGATCAGTGGATAGTATCATCTTGTTTCTTGCGTTATACGGGTTTATGAGGGTCCTGAATAAAAATGAGGGTCCTCAATAAAAATAGCACTGGACATCGCAAACTTGTACTTTTTGGTGATGGGTACGAAATTTGGTGCTAGCACCAAAATTTACCAAATTACGCCGAAAAATACAAGTAGCAATGATCTGGCATATTTGAAATGTATTCCATTAGAATCAGCGCCCTAGAAAACCTGAAAATGTGAATTTATAAGTGAATTAAAAATTTTGTGTTCTAACTGAAAATTGCTGGTTACTTGTTTTATTATTTTTTTCCTACGCATAGAGGACTAAACAGCCATTTATGGTAATCATATCATTTTTAAATATTTTCCAATGTATTGTGCACCACAGAAAACCTGTATTGAAAAATAATTAGCCGAAAATGTAACTTTCAAATTTGGTGAAAATTGTGCACTACTTGTAATTTTGGTGCTGCAATATAACCACCCCAGTACATTTTTTCGAAAATTTTTTTTTTCGGTCGGATCCATACAAGTGATACCTACGTACAAACAAAAAATCAGACGTTTTCGCAAATATTTGTAGATTTTAGAGGGGGGGGGGGGGGGGTCAATATGACCCCCCCCCCCCCGGTATTTGTACAACATTTTATAGCCCGGTACTAATAGGGTTAAAAGGTCAAATTTCTTAGAATTAAGAATCCTAGTTCCCAGACATGCTCTGGAATAAAATTGTGTCTATCTGATATCTGATATCACTTCCGATATCACTTCCGATATCACTTCTGATATCACTTCCGATATCATTTCCGATATCACTTCCGATATCACTTCCGATATCACTTCTGATATCACTTCCGATATCACTTCCGATATCACTTCTGATATCACTTCCGATATCATTTCCGATATCACTTCCGATATCACTTCCGATATCACTTCCAATATCACTTCCGATATCACTTCCGATATCACTTCTGATATCACTTCCGATATCACTTCCGATATCACTTCCGATATCACTTCCGATATCACTTCCGATATCGATTCGATTCCAGACGCACTTTCCCGTGCCCCTGTTTCGGATCCTACTCCAGAGGATATTCTTTGTGATACAGATGTCAATGACCATGTTTCTGCAGTCATTCGTCACGTGTCTACCTCAATTGTTGTCTCTGATGCTCCAAGTCATCTCAAGGATTCATATATTGAATCTATCCGATCATCTGCAAAGGATGATATTTCTTACATGGCTTTAGTGGATGCTGTTATTTCTGGATTTCCCTCAACATCCACACAATGTTCTGTGCACATACGCCCATTCTGGAATGTGCGACATCAGTTATCTTGTGAAGATAATCTTCTTTTATTAGGTTCCCGGATTGTAATTCCATCTTCCCTCCGCAAGACTGTCCTGAAGCACCTTCATGATGCTCATCAGGGCATTGAACGTTCTAAGAGGAGAGCTAGGCAAACTGTATTCTGGCCTGGTATCAATAGCGATATTACAAACATAGTCAATTCTTGTCCCCAGTGTCAACTTTATCAACCAAGTCTACCTAAAGAGTCTCTCCAAAGCGACCCTCATCCATGTCTTCCAATGGAGGATTGCTCTGCTGATCTTTTCTACTTCAGCACCTGGTCATACCTGGTTTATGTAGATAGATATTCTGGGAGGCCATGCGTTCATTCTTGGCGTGCCGATCCTTCCAGCTCTCAAGTTATTTCAGCTCTTCGAGGATCTTTCAAAGATTTCGGTATTCCAAAACGCCTTCGTTCTGATGGTGGTACACAATTTAATTCAGCACGTTATCATGATTTCTTATCCGAATGGAATATCATCCCTGAGTATTCTACTCCTGAGTATCCTCAGTCTAATGGCCATGCAGAGGGGGCTGTAAAGGCCATGAAATCATTGATAAAAAAGTTAGATATCAAAGGAGATCTAAACTCTACTTGCTTTGTTCGTGGTTTGCTGGAATGGAGAAATACTCCTAAAGAACATGGTATGTCTCCAGCTCAACTGTTGTTCGGTAGATCCCTCCGTTCCACTATACCAGCTCATTCGTCCACACTGGCAGGTGATTCATTCCCTATCCCTGGTCCTTCAACGTCTTCAGCAACTGAATCATATTATAATGATAATGCTCACGACTTAACCCCGATTCCTATTGGTTCCCGAGTTTGCATCCAGAGTGCACATTCCAAACTATGGAACAAATCTGGTATCGTCCTTTGCCGTGGTACTAGGCGAGATTACAGGATAGAACTAGACAATAATGGTCGGGTGTATTGGAGAAATCGTCGTTATCTGCGTTCCATCCCAGATGACTCTTCTCTTCGTGACATAGCGCCTCAAAAACAGGTACAGTTCGCTGATGATCTTCCCAGGCGCAGTTCGAGAACTCACAAGCAACCAGCAAGATTCGGAGTTCAATGAACTGACCTATTGGTGGTGGTTGGATTTTTTTTTTCAGTACAAATGTCTCCTACATTGTTCTTGGGGGAGATGTTAGATTATGTATTGTTAAGGGCTCTAGTAGACCCTGGCTTGGTGGTGGTTAGATCCAACCTACTGGTCTTTTAGCTACCGGTCCTCTTCTGGTATTCCGGTATTCAGTCTTTCCTATCTTCTAGGTCTGTAGGTACAGTTACCGTTACCGGTACCTACTGTACTGCTGTACTGATGTGCTGTAAGGTGGTGGGTGTGTTCGTTGGTCTGTTGGTTCATATTATTGTTTGATATGCTGTTCTGTATGTCGACCATTAATAAACTGATGCAGCTGGTATTCATTTATTTCCGATCCCAATAATATCTTATTACAAGTTTATGTCCGATCGGTAGAGCAACTATATGGGGAAATTATCACAAAAATTCAGCAGCTCAACTCTTCCCATCACCAGCGCAAATACCAGGGGGGGGGGGGGGGGTGGTGGGTCGATCCCGTGTCACAGAACATGGAAAAACACGAAATTGCTTATCAGTCATTTATCAAATGCTTAGAAATAAACATATAAATATGTTTGTTGTTATGTTGATTTCATACATGATTCAGCAAACGCAAAAATCTCTAAAATACCACGGGGCAATAACCTGGAACTCACTACCACTAAAAATAAAAAACAAAAAAACAAAACAATCATTTTCAAAAGATTTAAAAGAACTACTCATGGAAGAACTGGTATAAATAACTAATTAATAAAATTAATAGAATATAATAATAATTAACTTTATTATTATAACTTTATTAACTTTATATATTTATTATTTATAATTAACAAATTAACATTTTGAACAATAACGAATTTGATCAATTCATGTTGTCCAACTTTGGATAGGCTGCCTACAGCTGTACAGCTGTACCCTGTCTGCCTTAATATATTTCTAATACTACTACTACTAGGATCGGCATGCTGCATTGCAGCTGCATTTTTAAGAATGCTGTGCCGGCTTGTCAACAAAATTGCACCGCCACAACTCCCTATCACCCATGACATTTGCTAGATCATCCGCATCTTTAAGGCCAGTGTCCTTTAAGATGCGTCTCAAGAAAGTCATGGGCTGTCCACCATGCTTATTCACTCCATGAGGCTGCCATAGTACAAGATTATGCACTGGCTGGTCCTCACGGCGAAAGCAATGTCCTGCAAAGCGGAGGCGATTTTGTTCTAGTGTCAAGCTTGGGGGAACCAATGAGACACCTCCAATGTTATATAGTGTCTGGTTGGAGATGTGTGCATTGTACTTGACACAATGTACCCGGCGTAGCATTCTTGTGAATGTGCCATCCAGAGATTTGGTGTCCTCAGCAGTTAGAGCCCAGCATGGACTCCCGTAGAGGAGTACTGGAACTACTGCTGCTCTAAATAATCGGACCTTAAGTTTCCGATTAATTCTAGGTGACTTCCAAATCCTGGAAAGCCTATTCAAGGCTGCCCATGCCTTTCCCTTACGTATTCGAAGGTCCTCACCTGACTTCCGGATCCATGATCCCAGGTAACAGAAGTCGTCCACATGCTCAAGCATACCATCCTTTGAGCTTATGCTCATCCGATCAGAGACTTGCTGAGGACTTTCAAAGTTAACTGTCAGAATTTTGGTCTTTCTGGAGTTAATAAAAAGACCAACACTAGAAGCAGCATGTTCTAATGAGCTGAGGAGCCGCTGGGCTCCCTCTAATGATTCTGAGAGTACTCCTAAGTCATCAGCAAAGTCTAGATCAGTTAGGTACTTGGCAGGATTTCCTCGACTTCTGGAGCCAGTAGGTGGAGTTATCATCACCCCATCATCATTATGATGATCTAAGGACATGCGTAGAACATAGTCAACCACAATAATGAACAAGAATGGTGCAAGTGTGTCTCCTTGGAGGACGCCCCATAACACTTCAAATGGTTCTGTGTCACCGTCAACAGTAGACACAAATGTTGTCGAACCATCGTATACTGATCTGATTGCTGCAATAATTTCATCAGGAATCCCATATAATGAAAGTATGCTGAACATACGTGAGCGAGAGACTGAATCAAAGGCCTTGAAGAAGTCAACAAAGATAACAGCCAGATGCCTGTCTTTCTTTTTTGATAACTCTTCAATTATCCTTCTAAGTGCCAAAATGGGCTCCATGGTCCCACGACCTTTACGGAACCCATTCTGATTTCCACGTAGCAGTCTCTCAATGGGATCCCTGATGCGATTTAATAGAATTCTATTGTATAGTTTTGCAGCAATCGAGATCAATGAGATTCCCCGAAAAGAACCATAGAGTGTTAGGTTGCCCTTCTTGGGAACTGGCACCAACTTATTTGTTTTCATTTCTTGTGGGACTCTTGTTGTACGGTACATGTCTACTATGATGGGATAGATGAGCTTTAAACACTCAGGTATTTTAAAGACCTCAGGGGGAACACCATCTACTCCACTGGCACGATTGGTCTTAATGCTCTTTGCAGCTGCCTTCACTTCTGCAAAGGAGATATCGCCAATGGGAATATCTGGGAGTACAGACTCAGACACTTTTACTTCTATAAAGTTATCAGGCAATACCCTGTCATTATTGAGGAGCTTTTCAAAGTGGTCTTTCCAACCATTGAGGCGATCGGCTGGTGATTCAGCCTTAACCTTGGTGGTTGGTTGGCTTTTCCGCCCAGTAAGCAGATTGATCGATTTCCATGCCTGGGATGATTGCCTGCTGTCGTCAGCATCATTGATGGCATCAACCTGTTGGTTTATTAGCTCCTGTAGATTAACAGAGTACTGCCTGTTCAGGGACCTAGATGCAGCTTTAACTGCATTCTTGGCCGCTGTAGTCTGTTTGAGTCGGGACTCTTTCTGCGCCTTATGAAGGTCATTTCGGCACTTCTGAATTTATAATGTATTTCTAATAAGTGACTACCTGATATCTGATTAACTTACCGATACGGCACCGGGCAGCCGGGCTGCTGCTGATCGGCCCATTTTTAGATCCTATAGACCATCGTTCCAGCCCCACTAAGATGCCACCAAAGAACGACATCGCATTAATTAACGCCCGTCTGGCTGAGCAGGACGGACTGCTAAAATCAATGGCATCAAATATTGAATTTATAACTACACAACAAAAACAACTCAGTCCATCGGATGGTACAGATCCCCCAACCTTGGCTGATACAATCCTTCAATTACGCAAAGAAAATAACGATTTAAAGAACGACCTTAAAGATTTACGCCAGGACAACGATTCGCTGGACCAGTACACCCGCCGTAATAATGTCCTCATCCATGGCATTAACGAATCTAACCAGGAAACAGACCTTGCCAAAGTTCTCGAAATCATCTCAACACTTAATATAAACGAGGTCCTGGTCGATGTCATACATCGCTTAGGCCCACTCAAGCCCGGTACGAAAAAACCCCGCCCAATCCTAGTTCGTTTTCTCGGACATACTCCAAGATCAACACTTTTCAAAGGTAAACTAAACCTTCCTAAAGGAGTTTATCCGTCTGACCATCTGACTCCATACTGCTCATCTTTACTACGCTCAATGGTAGAACTTAAAAAGAAGAATCAAATCCACGCAGCTTACTCGTTTAATGGATCTGTCTATATCCGCTTCCATAAAGATGATAAACCAACTCCGATCCATGACAAAAGCGATGTAGACTACGTAACCAACCAGTGCTCCTCTGTTCGCATTTCTCGCGGTAAACAGCGACTACCGGCCAACCTAGCTGCTGGAGGCAGGAAATCACCTTCCAGCCTCGGTACCGGTACCTCGTCCTATTATGAAGTTCTTCGTGAACAGTCCGGAAATCGTGGTGATCGCAACCTTCTAAATTCGTCGCCAATCCAAACGACAAGGGCTCCAGTTCCAGAACGCTACGCGATTTCCGATAATGACGTTTTAATAATGCAGTAATGTAAGACATTTAGTAGGTTATCGATCAACATATATATATTTTTATATCTTTGGTGAGACTTTTAGGTCAGAGACTGATCATACAGTAACTATATACATTTTTTGGTTTACTTTTAGATCAGAGACTGTTAAAACTATATATATAATTTTTTTGGTGTGATAATCAGAGACTGATCAAACTTTATATATTTTTATTTTTTTTTTTGTTGAGACCTTTAGGCAAGAGACTGATCACAATCATATAGATTTTTTTGGTCTGACTTTTGGTCAGAAACTGATCATAATTATATTATATATATTTTTTGGATTGACTTTTGAACAGAGACTGATCATAATTCTATATACTTTTTGGTTTAACCTTTAGGCCAGAGACACCTTGAGTTTGGGTAAGTCTCTGGATATGTAAGAGTATGGTTACAAGCCTGATAGTTATTTGGGGCAGGGTTATATATATTATTTTTCTTTCTTTCAGTCTTTTTGTTTTGACCTGAGCCTGGTCATAAATACGAATATTTTAGTTTTTTATTTGTGTGACTGTTTTGAGATATCCTTGTCGATATATCCATACCCGGTTCCTTTATCTTTGATACAAATACTGTATTATTCAGATTATCAGTGGTCCCAACCCTGTCATTTATTCGGTACTTTTTTTTTTTAGATAAGCCCCTATAAAAGGCTCCCCATAATTTCCCATGCCGGTTCTATTTCCTTCTGATTGTTCATTTTGTTTCTCGGTAGTATCCCGTAATAAACCTTTATTTAACTGTATGTTATGCGAGAATCTTTACCACTTTCAATGTGGGACCTGCCTAGATCTGTCCGATTTCACTGAATCTGTAACTGCTGTATATCATGATTACTGTATTTATTGTTACCACGAAATTTTTCCTTTCACACATATTCTTTCCAATGATACTGATATATTCCCTTCCGAAGACGACACTGAACAAATTGACTTCACGGACTCAAACAACCACCTGCGATCCAGCGACCCTGATACTAACCTCATTTCTACTATAGACAGCTCTGAACACTTCACCCACGAATCTTTCAACTTACTTTCCAACCACTCCAACTCTAATAAAAAATCTCTTACGGTATTTCATCTTAATTGTAGAAGTCTAAGTAAAAATTTACAGGATACGACAAACTACCTCCACCTACTAAACAAACAGTTTGATATATTAACTTTTACCGAAACTTTTTTGACTGACGGAACTGATCTATCATTAATTAAAATTGAAGGATATGTAGGCCCCCTAATAAATAATAGACAATACGGTAAACGAGATCGAGGTGGGACTGCAATATACCGTACATCAAAGAAGAACTACAATATGAATATGACACTACGAAAATACAATTTACTGTAGATGGGTGTGAGTCTTCTTGGATATTATTGACCCCAGGCAGAGCTACCGCCAACCGCAAACCACTATTAGTAGGAACCATCTACAGACCTGGGAAATGCCCTGAAGAACATTTTTTGAATGAACTAACGACTCTACTAAATAATATTACTGACGCGAAATACGATACCATAATTACGGGAGATTTTAACATTAATACTCTAAATATATCAAGCTCATCA
The DNA here is from genome assembly GCA_032718475.1 of Nemertoderma westbladi. Taxonomy (NCBI): domain Eukaryota; kingdom Metazoa; phylum Xenacoelomorpha; order Nemertodermatida; family Nemertodermatidae; genus Nemertoderma; species Nemertoderma westbladi. The sequence continues at coordinate 12,126 of JAUCBJ010003833.1, forward strand.
AATAAATATATCAATACATTAAATACCTATTGTTTCAACCAACTTATCAAACAACCGACTAGAATAACTCCATATACAAAATCCACAATTGATCACATTTCAACTATATTACCGATAAATTTATTACAGCCGGGGTTTTTCTTACTGAACTAGGCACTACTGACCATTTAGCAACGTTTATAATAATTAATGATTTTGATTGCTACTTGAAGCCTACTGAAATAACTACAATTTTCGACTATAGTAAATTTAATAAAGAACATTTTCTCAATGATATTTGTAAATCTGAAACCTGGACATACAGAGATGAAAATATACAAAATAATGATAAATTTGATATTTTTTATAAAATTCTGGGAAACGTATGTAAAACCCATCTACCGAAAAAAGAAATAGCGCCACATCTAATTCCAAAAAAACCTTGGATGACTCAAAATTTGATAAAATGTGTAATAAATAAAAATAATCTATATACATCTTTAATGTCACACCCAACAGATGAAAAACTAGACAATTATAAAAAGTACCGTAACAACCTCACCAAAGTCCTACGCACAGCTGAAAAAACATATTATAAGAAAGAATTTGAGAAAAATAAAAACAATTCTAAAAAAACTTGGAAAACAATTAATACTGTATTACATCGCTCAAAAAAATTATCGTCTCCTGTTAAAATTAAAATAAATAACATAAACAACGACACCACTTCAGATACTTACCAAATAGCGAACATCTTTAACAATCACTTTGCTTCAATCGGCCCTCAACTAGCAGATCTAATACCAAAATCTAATAGACATCCCAACAGGCACATTAAAAACACTCGCCCTAATTCATTCACATTGGTTGAACCGTGTGAGAATGAAATTATTTATTATTTATTAGATATTGATAATAACTGTTCAACCTATGATGATTTTCCAGTATTACTAATTAAAATAGCAGCTCATATTCTAGCCCCGCACTTAACATATTTAATTAATTTATCATTCTCAAAGGGATTCTATCCTAACATACTGAAAATAGCAAAAATTATTCCAGTCTTTAAAACGGGGGACCCCACAGATAAAAATAATTATCGTCCTATATCAATATTACCCATTTTCACAAAAATATATGAGCGCGTAATTAACACTCAATTAATAGGATACCTAAACAAATTCGAATTACTCACTTCATCACAACATGGTTTCAGGAAAAACATTACCACAAGTGACGCAATTTTAACAGTTACTGAACAAATACAGCATACATTGGATGGCGGTGGCTCAGCCTGTCTCATATCAATAGACCTAAAGAAGGCTTTCGACACACTCAACCACGACATTCTCCTTAAGAAACTGGACTGTTACGGCATACGCGGACTCCCCTTACAGCTCCTTGGTAGTTTCTTACACAACAGGTCGCACATAGTTCACATCAATGGTATTACTTCTGAACGTACTGGGTCACCCTGTGGAACTCCACAGGGGGCCATACTGAGCCCAATATTGTTTCTACTTTACATTAATGATCTTCCAAATTGTACTGATCTCCTTTCCACACTTTTCGCCGATGACACAACACTACTACATTGTGCTAAAAATATTAATAACCTTATTGGAACTGTCAACCACGAACTAGTGAAACTTGATAACTGGCTCATAGACAATAAACTTTCCCTGAATTTAAAAAAAACAGAATACATTATTTTTAATAATTGCAGACAAACAACGCTCCCCCCGGTTACACTCCGCTCTATCTCAATTACACAAAAAACAGCATCAAAATTCTTAGGTATTTATATTGACAATAAAATTGACTGGAAAACACACTGCAATTACATACACTCAAAAATCTCGAAACTTACTGGAATTTTTTTCAAATTAAGATACATTCTACCTCTGCACATTTTAAGAACCCTCTACTTCGCACTAGTTCATCCACATATCCTCTACGGAATACTACTCTGGGGCAACGCACACAAAACAAATACTGATAAATTGAAAATAAAAGTTAATAAAATTGTTCAAGCAATAACTTTCAGCCATTATCAAGCTCATGCTAACCCAATTTATAAAAACTTAAATATTTTACCTCTCGAAAAAGTATTCGAACTTGAAGTGGCTAAATATATGTATGATATTAAAAAAATGAAAAAAACTAAAGCATTACAAGTTCCATCCACAGATATAACACTAGATCAACTTCTGCACAAAATTTTTTCGTTCCACGTGTAAGACTACAGCTCACCCAGAAATCCTTAAAATTCACTGGCCCTAAAATATGGAATGCCCTCCCTAGCGATATAAAAAATGCTAAATCAAAAAACTCGTTTTCATATAAATTAAAAAAAATATTCCTCCAGACCCTATCTTAAAAAATACCTAGAGACATTTTATTAATAATTACACTCCATAAACACACCATATTACAATAAATACAGTTAATTATTAATTAATTAATTAATTAATTGATTATTATTATTATGCTGATGGATACGGCAGTTTCGGATTCGGTCAAACCGGCACATTTTCCGGCAGGGATATTTACCAACAACAAAATCTAAAATACACAATAAAAATTTTAACGGATACAACCGATAACTTCTCGATCCATAACCCCCCCCCCCCCCCCCGGTCAACTCGTACATATGGAGGGAGCTCTACTAGCACTGCTACTGCTCCCCCCCCCAGTGTACATAACACCCTTATAATCATTATTGTGCTCTACAGTTCTAAAAGTATGTACATATATATTCAATATTCTACCTTATATTCAATATTCTACTATAAGTGCAATCATATATATAGACGGAAGAGAAATAAATAAATAAATTGAAATAAAATAAATAAATAAATTGTGCCAGTTCCCAAGAAGGGCAACCTAACACTCTATGGTTCTTTTCGGGGAATCTCATTGATCTCGATTGCTGCAAAGCTATACAATAGAATTATATTAAATCGCATCCAGGGATCCCATTGAGAGACTGCTCCGTGGAAATCAGAATGGGTTCCGTAAAGGTCGTGGGACCATGGAGCCCATTTTGGCACTTAGAAGGATAATTGAAGAGTTATCAAAAAAGAAAGACAGGCATCTGGCTGTTATCTTTGTTGACTTCTTCAAGGCCTATGATTCAGTCTCTCGCTCACGTATGTTCAGCATACTTTCATTATATGGGATTCCTGATGAAATTATTGCAGCAATCAGATCAGTATACGATGGTTCGACAACATTTGTGTCTACTGTTGACGGTGACACAGAACCATTTGAAGTGTTATGGGGCGTCCTCCAGGGAGACACACTTGCACCATTCTTGTTCATAATTGTTGTTGACTATGTTCTACGCATGTCCTTAGATCATCATAATGATGATGGGGTGATGATAACTCCACCTACTGGCTCCAGAAGTCGTGGAAATCCTGCCAAGTACCTAACTGATCTAGACTTTGCTGATGACTTAGGAGTACTCTCAGAATCACTAGAGGGAGCCCAACGGCTCCTCAGCTCATTAGAACATGCTGCTTCTAATGTTGGTCTTTTTATTAACTCCAGAAAGACCACAATTTTGACAGTTAACTTTGAAAGTCCTCAGCAAGTCTCTGATCGGATGAGCATAAGCTCAAAAGATGGTATGCTTGAGCATGTGGATGACTTCTGTTACCTGGGATTATGGATCCGGAAGTCAGGTGAGGACCTTCGAATACGTAAGGGAAAGGCATGGGCAGCCTTGAATAGGCTTTCCAGGATTTGGAAGTCACCGAGAATTAATCGGAAACTTAAGGTCCGATTATTTAGAGCAGCAGTAGTTCCAGTACTCCTCTATGGGAGTCCATGCTAGGCTCTAACTGCTGAGGACACCAAATCTCTGGATGGCACATTCACAAGAATGCTACGCCGGGTTCATTGTGTCAAGTACAATGCACACATCTCCAACGAGACACTATATAACATTGGTTGGTGTCTCATTGGTTCCCCCAAGCTTGACACTAGAACAAAATCAAAATAGCCAGTGCATAATCTTGTACTTTGGCAGCCTCATGGAGTGAATAAGCATGGTGGACAGCCCATGACTTTCTTGAGACGCATCTTAAAGGACACTGGCCTTGACGATGCGGATGATCTAGCAAATGTCATGGGTGATAGGGAGTTGTGGCGGTGCAACTTTGTCGATAAACCGGCACAGCATTCTTTAAAATGCACCTGCAATGCAGCATGCCGATCCTAGTAGTAGTAGTAATGATTTATCACATCCACGCAGGAGATAACTTCCAATAAACTTTAATTCAATTTAAATGTATAATTAATACTGTGTACCTGTTAATAATTTTCCCTTATATTCGATATAGTACATGATTTAAATGTTTAAATAATAATCCATAAAATCCTTTCTTCACATGCTGATAAGTTGACATAATGTAACAAAATTGTTGAAATAATATGTTTATGGTGACGGTTTTTCATATGATAACTGTAATAAGTCAGTTCCCGAGTACTACCTTACTGTATGAATCTATGAATTCTATTAGTCATACCTGCACCGCAGTGCAGTATTGTAGTGTGTTGTGTGTTAGTAATTGTTATGTACTGTTGTACAGCCTATTACCTACTGAAAGGAATGATTTATTACATAACTTCTTTGTTATATGTATCTAACTAAAGTTTATCAGGTTATGGGCCCAGGATATCCTGTAATGTAAACGAATGAAATTATAACGTACCTGCCTATTAATAGGCCAGGGTAGTTCTTGTCAAGAGTTGAGCCGTTCAAAAACACGATGTGGTTATGTGTGTGTGTATATATGTATAACCATCCAATATCTCAAAAACTCAAGCAGGTACGCAAAAATTTTCATAACAAACTCTACATAAATTTTGGTTGCGCACAAGACTGTATATTTTTTGTGGCATTTCGATCACGGGGTCACTGAAAAATAGCGGTTTTGAAAATTTAAAGTCGAATTTCACCGATTTCAACTCGTCGAGTATGCACTAACTTATTTATTTGAGATATTCAGTCATCTGAGCAACATATTTGTGCCTCAGAATCTTTTCAAATATCGCCAATCTCGCACAGAACGTCGCCAAAATTTGTTATTCCGGCAAAAAAAAACGCACTAATTCGTCTAAAAGAGTAAATTATTGGTTGCAGAATAATATGATTCAACTAGAAAAGCCAGCAAGCTGGCTGTAAGGAGACCGTCCATATAGACAAACGTAGTGTTAGTTGGGTCCCTCCTCATTCATTATCATCAACCTATAAAACATTTAAACGGCCCAGTGCTTACAATGATATTCCCATAGGATTCACTGGGAAGAGCTATTCAGCTTACGGGGTAATACATCATACAAAATAACAGTTTATATTTGATTACTGTCTGGGTTAGAGTGAGATAGTAATACATTTGGCAAGTAATATACTTCTGTGCAGTTTGGGCTATCCATTCAATAAATAGTAGTAGCTTACTAGGCCCACATGAGTACCAGCAGCTGGTGTTTCTATCGTTGAATTGATGGCAATTTTCGTGTTTTCATTTTCACTCACTCAGGGTACTGGTTTGAGGGGCAGGTTCGTTTAAAGCCAGCTTGCTGGCTTTCTAGTTGAATTGATTCGCTACTGTCTGGCTGTCAGATGTTAAATCTTGATTAAAAATAATGAAATTAACCTGTTGTTATCGCCTACCTACCACCTCCTACCAGTACTACAGAATGTAAATTTGAACTTCAATCATTTATAAATGATTACTGCATTACTGCCATACTACTGTGTGCTTACTCATTGTATTTACCGACGAATTTATCGGCGTATCGAAGTTGAAGAATAATGGCGACGAGTAGTGTGAATAGCAATAACGATAGTGCTTTGAAGTTCGAGAAATTGAATGGTTGTAATTACCAAACGTGGAAGTGTGACATGGAAGTTAAAGGTTGGTGGGATTTTGTACAAGGTACGGCCATGAAAGACTGGCCGAGTTTGATTTAAATATATTAAAGCGATTCAACATGTCTGATTGCAAACCAGTGTCGACACCATTGGAAGCTGGTAATAAATTTGTTGCAATGTGTGCTGATGATGTAGCTGCGGATAAACAGTTATATCAAACAGCCATTGGAAGCCTTACTTATGCAATGATAGCAACACGACCTGATATATCTGCTGCTGTAGTGAATCTCAGTATTTACATGGCGAATCCAAGCCAGAAGCATTGGATAGGTGTCTAGAGAGTGTTGAGATACCTGAAAGGGACGTTGGACTATGGTATTCTTTTTGAGAGTAAGAACAATGATTTTGAACTTAGTGGTTACAGTGATGCGGATTGGGCCGGTTACATGGATACTATGCGTTCTACATCTGGATATATATTTCAATTGAGTGGGAGTCCAATTTCTTGTATGTCTAAGCGACAAAATACAGTTAGCAAAATCATCGACAGAAGCGAAATATATATCTCTTAGTTCTGGTGCCCAAGAAGCCATTTAGATTCGACGTCTACTGAAAGATTTGAATGAGAATCAAGACAACCCATATTATATGAAGACAACCAAGGAGCCATTGCATCTACAAAAATTCTAAGTATCATGGGAGAATGAATCATATAGACATATGTCATCATTTTATTCGGGAAACTACTAATAATGGTCAAATTAATGTTGTCTACTGTCCTACGAATGATATGGTTGCCGATATTCACACAAAGGGACTTCCAGCGCAAAAGTTCATTCACTAAATGTTCATTCGTAAATTACTTGGAGTTTGTTCTATCCATCAGTAACAAACATGTGTGGAGTTTATTTTTTAGACGTCGTGGAAGAAACCCTTTAGACTTATAACAGCTATTAAGTGAGAGTGTTGAAATAATAGGTATATGGTGACGGTTTTTTATATAATAACTGTAATAAGTCAGTTCCCGAAAAGTATTACCTTACTGTATGACAGTATGACACTTACTCTATTAGTCATACCGGTACCGCAGTGCAGTATTGTAGTGTGTTGTGTGTTGTGTGTCAGTAATTGTTATGTACTGTTGTACTGCCTATTACCTACTGAAAGAAATGATTTATTATATAACTTCTTTGTTATATGTATCTAACTAAATTTTATCAAAAATTACATCATTGCTTGCAATGGTCACTTTTCAGTGTTAAAGACCATTGTTTATTTATGTAAACCTCCCTCGCTGCGCTAGCTCGGGACAAAATAATAATCCTCGGGTCAAACGCTGCAATGTGCTACTTTGCACACAATGATGTAAATAGTTATTTATTGTTCCTTGGGAGGAAAATATTATGTAATTAAATGTCGCAGAATGTCACCTGTATGTAACAACCCCCCCCCCTCTCCCCCACTTCCTAAATTATTTTGGAATCAGTGATTTTCAGGGCTTTATAATTAGAGAAAATCGCCATAACTAGACTATATTTCACAAATTCATTACATAAATAGTTGCCTAATACGATATTGCAGAACAAATGCTATATAAGACATCCTATAAAATATATAATATATATTTAGAGTATATGGGGACAAATGGAATGGAAAATATCTTTAAAACAGTATTTAGATTCCTCCCGGAGGTCTTTTACAAGTTGTATGATATTTCTAGCTATTATAGATTTAAATAATTATACTGTGTACACATCACACTTTATAATAAACTTAAATTGTGTAAAGCTGAAATTAAACTATAAAATAATGGGCTGAGATAGCCTAAACAGCTACAAACTGTAAATCAACAGTAAACAATGAACAACATGGTAGAAAGCTACACAGATAACACATGGTTTGGTATTTTACAATCATATACACACATTACATGTATGTATTTCATTAGCCGAATGATGAAATCTGAGTAATGAAAGAATTATCTGACCGGAAGATTTAAGCCAAAACTCAAAAGACAAAATTTAAGCCAAATATATTCGGTCAGCAGATCTCTTAACCAAATCTCTTAAACGATGGACTACTGTGATCCTATGAGGGGCGTGAAATGTATGTGGCAAAGTCGTTAGTTTATGTATGATACATATTAGATAGGGGATCCCGATTTGTGTTCTACTATACAATTCTATATGAATAATTATATAGTTTTAGTTAAACATTCAAGTTAAGCTTCTCAAGAAAAATACACTTCCGGAAAATTAGACATTTGTAGTCTCAACGGTAGGGGGCGTAAAGTAGCAAAAAAAACAGCAGAATTACAAATTTGCGCCAATAGATTTGATAGAGTTGATAGAGTTGATGCTTGATAATATCTAGCTTTCATTTTAGTATGTGATACATCCAGAATTGGCAGCAATAGTGTCTGGAACCTTTGGAATTAATGTGAAATGCCTAAAGAGGAAAACAGCAAATGCTCAGCAGTCACCTTTGGTGTATTGGGCTAGCCGTAATGTATTGATGGGGTGAGGCACGACACATTCTGGTCCAACCCACTTGTAGTTTCTTAG
>JAUCBJ010003834.1:0-80315 GCA_032718475.1 Nemertoderma westbladi
AATGCAGCTGCAATGCAGCATGCCGATCCTAGTAGCTCATTGTTGCTCGTTGTTGCTCATTGTTGCTCGTTGTTGCTTATTGTTGCTCGTTGTTGCTCATTGTTTTTCATTGTTGCTCGTTGTGGCTCATTGTTGGTCATTGTTGCTCATTGTTACTCGTTGTTGTATTTTATTATTGCTCGTTGTTGCTCATTGTTGCTCGTTGTTGCTCATTGTTGCTCGTTGTTGCTCATTGTTGCTCGTTGTTGCTCATTGTTGCTCGTTGTTGCTCATTGTTGCTCGTTGTTGGTCATTGTTGGTCATTGTTACTCGTTGTTGTACTTTATTATTGCTCGTTGTTGCTCATTGTTCCTCGTTGTTGCTCATTGTTGCTCGTTGTTGCTCATTTTTGCTCGTTGTTGGTCATTGTTGCTCGTTGTGCATTTTAGCACCTATGTAAAAGCTTTTGCGGATATAACCAGTCATTTTCTCCGCAATATACCGTGTAGGTGTTTTAGCGGACATAACAAGCCATTTTCTCCGCAATGTACCTTGTGGGTGTTTTAGCGGACATAACAAGCCATTTTCTGCCGCAATGCGCCTAATACTCTAAAAGACTGGAACTCAGATGACGAAATCTGTCAGCTGATTTACTGTAAACGTGGAACATCTCTTTGTTCAGCTCGCTCGGCCAATCAGAGCGATTTTCATTTTATCTTGCACAGAGGCCTACGGAAAACCGCGCAATGCATTACGGTTTTTGTTTACCTTTCTGAGCCTCAGAACATCGGCTTGGAAATTATTTCTGTGCTTCTGTAGAAGTTTCAGACTTTGGCCAACATTAGACGGCTTTGATTACAAGAACGTAAATCTATCATCTGATGAAACTACTGACTGGGCCTCACTGCGGTACTGCAACGCATACCAAACTGCATTATTTTACTTATGTTTACTGTCTGTTATTAATTGTTATATGTTGATGGATATGTTGTTATATTTGGAGAATACCGATAAATAATCATAAAACCCCCGATCTTCTTCATTACTGAAGGTAAGAGGGACCAGTTACCTGTAGCAATTGCGACTTACATTATAGTGGTTTTAGTGTGAATTAAATGCTATTTCATAATCCCTACATGTGTCAGTTGCTATCCTCCTTATATATGATCAAATTCAGTGACGGTCGGCAGATCAGTGTGCAGCAGTGTGACGTCGTATGCAGTAGTGTGACAGATAATAAAGCATCTCCTAAAGAATGCGCTATTTACGAAAATCAATAGCCATCTAGTTGTGTTTAGTATAAGTCATAACTCTGTTTATATACTTAAAGCGCCACGTCCTAAAGGAACTGTTAATATTTCCCCGAAAGTGAATAATATGGTCAGAGATTATATATTAACGATCAATCGAATAATACAGTAGGTCTGCAACGCAATAAATTTCAAAGCACCCGAATCCAGTCTCCCTTAACTGTGGGTGAATGATCGCGCATAGACTGGCTTCGGCTAATGTTACTTCATGTGCACTAAAGACTTGTTATAGGCTAAAGTCGATTTATAAACAAGAGGACACCTAAAATTGGCAGGGGGGGGGGGACTTTTGGGGACGTAAAGTTTGGAAGCATATAACTTTGTGTGGTGTAATGATATTACTTTAAAGTAAAAAGTTTTAGATACAAAATTTATTCCTCTATCCAAATATGCCACACACTAATGCTGAAATATAATATTTATATACTATAATTATGTTTAAATTGATTTTAAATTTATATTAAATTGATTGAATTTTAAATTTCCCGCCTATAATAGTTCAGCAATAATATGACAGTTTCAGAGACAGGTCAGTTTACGAGTCATTTTCATGGTCATAAATAATAATATGAAAATTAATTTTTGTTTTAAGATAAAGAATAATAAATTTTAGGAAAAGTAACGGAATTTCACTTGCAATAAATGTGGTTTGGCTTTGAACCAAGCAATCAAATAAAGTGCGTCTCCAAAAGTCCCCCCCCCCCCCCCCGGTATGGATAGGGTTAAACTAACTGCTAAAGGTCTGAATGCGCGAACAGGAGCTCTATACAAGACTGTAATTTTAGCACCTACCCCCTTTCGTTCATACAAACTGTATACATTATTCCTACTGTATTATATATAGCCTTTATAATAATTATTGCACCTTCTTAGCTTTATCAATATGCAGTATCTAACTGGGTTTGGTCGTCACACTCTATACTCACGCCACATCTGCTTATTACTTCACTCTCTTAGTCATATACTATGATTCAATCGGTTGTCAATATTACATCCCCTGTTGTTATTCCCTTAATTATGTCATTTGTTTCTATTAGCTACTATTAGAATATTAATATAAATAGGTGTATATTAATATATTTTAGGTATATGGGTATATTCGCAGTTGGTTCGTTTCTGTTCAGGGGGGCTGTTTGTACGCTTAGTGATCTTATTCACAAAGACATTGAAGATGGCGGCGACAACACATCACTTCATATTCCAAATCCCATTGCAACGGGGGAAGTCAGCGACACACAAGCAATTATTTTCCTGGGAGGTATTTATCAAGTTAATTATATAACAAAGTAGGTTAGCTTAACCGTGTCAATCATAAGAGATAAATACTGTAGTTCGTTATTTTTCAATTTAATCCATTCAATCACATTATGTAATAATATAATTTAGTGCAATACAAAAAAGTATATTTAGCGATTTTAAATTTAGTTTGAGCGATGCATTTAAACAGTTATATATTTGGGAAGAGAAGCCTATATATGTTTCAACATATTATATTACAAAGGGACTGGACTAGATAGGGTAGATCTCTATCTCTGCCTTATATTCTTAAATGGCCCAAAAGAGTATCCTCACACAGTATCCTCTTCTAACACTGATCTAATAAAAAAATTGGATGATTATGAAGAGTATTAGGCTGCAAAGGCGAGGGATAACACGACAAAAACTAATATTCAAGAACCTCATTCGCGTTTCCCCTTTGAAAATTTACAGTTAAATGAAATAATGATGGATAAATTTTCCATAGGTTTGACTGTTGCTACTACATCGCTAATGGTAACTCTGAATCATTACACGGCGAGCTTACTACTCTGTGCAGGACCGCTGTCACTGATGTGGCCCTATGTGAAAAGAATAACACTGTGGCCGGAGGTATGGCAAGGTAATTTATGCAAGGTTCAATTAATTGTATATATTTTAAGTGTACGGTAGTGTACATCTGCCTGCATACCGGTATACAGGTACATGTAATATGTATTGTAACGAGTTTGTGAGTTACAAACGGCATTTTATCAAGGTTCCTCTTCATGAATTAATTAAATGTAGTGCTAAGAGCCGCGCAAGACCCTCCTCCGCTCTCAATTGATATAAACCACTTGAGAAATGAAGGTGATTTACTATTTATTTGAATTGATTGAAAATCACTCTCCATAGAAAGCAAGGTTAAATTTAAAGGCCTCACCAACTTATGACGTCAGATTTACAATAGCCGATTTTCAAACTTGGTTTCCCGCGCTTGCGTAAACCGACCGTTTCCGCATAGTGTTAACTTATTACAACTTATTCAATAGTTTCAAGATCAACCATTTTTTATAATACGAACGTTATTGTTTATATTCTATGAAATTACGTAAATATATCGAAAAATATATAAATAATATGGAAGTTTTTAATTTGAAAAAGTTGAATTCCGAAGTGTTAGAAATGTATGAACAGTTTGAACAGTGTGAAATGAACAGTTTTTCGAAAAAAAACTAAAGAAAAGTTTTTACGACTTGGTTGGTTTCTCGCACAAGCGAATAGAATGTAAAAGTGGCAATGAGTGGACCCATATCTCAATACACAAAAATGTGGAATTTATATGTGGGTTTTTCTAATATATTATTCGGAATTCAACTTTTTCATATTAAAAACTTCCATATACATTTATTATTTTGTGTGATTCCTGTTGTTATGTACCGGTACACTCATTCACGTTTCCACCACCACGCCCATGCCTGCGCACGACTCATAATCTTATTGCATATTTTCAATTATTTATAAATACTGAATCGGAATTTAGAAAAGATGCATTTACTCGCATGGGGTTTGGAAGGTGTAAATACCACTGTAGATTCCTACTGTAATTATTTACTATTTACATCTCCCCCGGGGTGCAACGTTATTTATTTTCCCGGATAGAGGAAGTCTAGTACCACATGATGGGTAGGCCTACTAACTACTATCTTGTTAATTATTGATTAACTCTTTCGACATTATAATGATGAACTTAGAGATCCCACTGAGAAGCTACTGCGTGACTGCTCGGCAAACATATTGGGCCCCGATGTTGTGTGGGAGTGGAGGACATGGTCGTAATTATTATGTAATTAATGTAATTATAGCTCATTTCTGGCAATAATACAAGATTCTCCATTTCCAAATATTTTGTCCATTTTAGCGGCTTTAATGAACTGGGGTTGTCTGCTGGGGTACAGTGCTGTCGCTGGCGGATTAGGCACAGCACCAGTTCTCTTCTATCTTGGCTCAACATGTCTTTCCATATATGGTGAAACCATTTCTGCTCACAGGTGAGGAAATGTTAGATTTATTACTAAAGTTCCACCTTCTTGGTGTAGTTTGGTTGCATTCAGTTTGGTTGCATTCAGTTTGGTTGCATTCAGTTTGGTTGCATTCAGTTTGGTTGCATTCGTTTTAGGTTTTACGTTTACGGTCGTGGTGGTTTTCGTTTCGGTACAAATGCTTTAAATGGACTATCCATAGGGTTCATCTCTACCTTACATCCTTAAGTGGTAGCTAAATTAGTACTGGAGTTTGCTCTGGGGAGTATACAGGTGTAGTTCTGGGGGGCCGCACTGGAATTAAGGGGTGGCAATCGAATTAGGTTGAAAAAAATCATATTTTTTATTGTTTCAAATAAAAGCCCTGTCTCTCCTTATATGGATTTTTGAATTTCGCTCTAGTTCTTAAGAAAAGTTAGATTAAAGCCTGTGTAGTCTATAAAAATTAAAATTTCATGACTTCGTGTCACAAAAAGTGCAATAAAATGATTTTGAAAAAGATGTTCAAAAATTCCTCTAAGGAATGTATAAAGGGATAGTCACTAGTCAGTGACTATCCCTTTACACGGAAATTGAAAGTCCGTCCAAGTACCTTTCAGAATATGTGTTTATGTCCTAGTATTCAATCTAGTACTCTGGTGTAATTTTAAACATTTCTAAAAGGTTACCAAATTCGATTACCCCCCTCACCCCCCTTAAATCGACAGACTTTGGGCGTAATTTAAGTAAAAAGTAAATTTTCTTCGGCCATTAGGTCAGGGATTACGCACAAAGTGGGAATTTCCAGTGCGGTCCCCCCAGAACTATAGGCCTACTAGAAACTCCAGTAGTTATTTATCTACCACCTTAATGATACAAACGAGAGATGTGAATTCAATGCAACCACTACACCAAGGTTGAACTAACATCGGCCGTAGTCATTATTTAACTTATATTGATAGAATGATTGAAAAACCTGTAGTTAGCTTTATACATTACGTAAATACAATAGTAACCAATCTATAAAACGTATACAGTAAATCCGTTGACGGCCATGAATTAACTAGGTTACTATTATGAAACTAAACTACGGGGGTAACCTACGTCAGAATTTATGTCATTTTTTAAAGAGAAAATTAGAAAAAGCATGGATTTTTCACTTTTTATAAATGTTACACGAAAAGGAAATACGGGAGATTCCGTGGAAGTAGGTATTAATTTTCGCCCACAAAAATGTAAATTCGCCCAAAGATCAATTATTGTCTACCTAGGATATAATGTTTCAGAAAATGACCTGACCCAAATGAAGTAATTCAATTGAAAAGTATGAAAGAGCCTAATTCAAAGAAGGAAGTTGAAATATGTTGTGGATTTGTGAATTATTTGAGCCGTTTCCTAAATCAATATGCTGAAATAATGTGCCCAATTTATAAGGCAAAGGACAGTAAACCTTTTGTTTGGACGGACAGATGTTCAGAAGCCTTTAAGCAAATACAGAAAGTTCCAATTAGTGACGTGACGCATCATTAAGACACCCAAGTTATTATCAACTATTTACTCTTGAAATAGATGCAAGCGGTGTAGCAGTAGGAGCCACGTTATTGCAGAAGCATGAACCTATAAGCTATGATAGCAAACTTTTAACTAATGCCGAAAGAAATTATTCAACTACTTATAGAGAATTTTTCGCCTAAATTATGGATTAAAACATTACCGTTCTATAATATAGAACGGTAATGTTTAACACTAAGCGTGTCTGCGATCACATTATCTTTACCAGGCCTATAAATAATTTTGAAATCAAACTCTTCGATCGGTAATGACGTTAAATTTTCGACCCCATAATATTATTATATTGATAGATTGATTGATAAACCTGTAGTTTATTAATACCTGAAATTTATAATATTATTATGGGGTCGAAAATTTAACGTCATTACCGATCGAAGAGTTTGATTTCAAAATTATTTATAGGCCTGGTAAAGATAATGTGATCGCAGACACGCTTAGTAGACTGATAGAAGAAACTGGATTAAAGCCAATAGCTGATGAATTTCGTTATGACGCACCGCGAGATTTATTAGCGAATATTCCAACAAAAAATGAAGATAAAATCCACGAGTTGATTAAGATGTATCATGAAGCTTGTCATTTTGGTGTAAAGAAATTTGTCAGAGCGATAAAAGATGCAGGAATTTTCTTTCCTTCAATGCGCGAAGGGGTTCCGGAGATTCAACCTCGTGAATTTCTCGCAGTTGATATAGTGGGTTCGTTGCCTAGTTCGGACAATTATAGGCATATTGTTACTATGATCGACCATGCTAGCCATTGGTTGGAAGCAGTTCCAACATCCAATATTACTGCCGAATCTATATCGCGGATTGTAAGAGGGTGAATCTATTTGGACCGCCACGTGTTATACATTTAGACCGTGGGGAACAATTTACTACAAGGGTCCCGAAAGAGTTGTTAAAACTCTTAAATGTAACTCATTCCTTGACTACTCCTTTCCATCCACAAGGTAATTCTATAGTGGAGAGAGTCCACAGAACCCTTGAAGACAGATTACGTTGTGCCTTGTTAGCCCAAGGAAAAAATTGGAAACAAGCATTACCTGAAGCTGTATTCAAAATCAACCGGTGTGTTAATGACTCTGTTAATATATCACCATTTCAATGGTTATTTGGAACAACGCCGGCTCTACCACAAGATTGGCCTTCTTATTCGGCAGATTTATGTGCGCCATTTAACGGTCCGTGTCCAAAACTGGCCTATGTTAAAAACTTTACCCGTAATAATTCGCAAGAACCATACCATAAACAGGAATCCGAGTTAGAAGACGTTCACGTCAAGGCGGTAATGTAGACTTGTGCCGGACTTCACATTTTCTGCGATATCTCAAGAACTATTCGCTCTACGTTTGTTTTGAAGGTGTCTACCGACTGAAGGCGTCTACGGTTCTAATGAGCATATTATTAATGCAATAGGAGAATTCAAAGTTGGCCATCGCGAAAATTGAGAATTATCATCACTTGCGCCAAATGGATGGTTCTGTCCATGTGCCTGTGGCACTAGTTCCCTTCATCCAAAAATTAAAACTTTGGTATCTAACTAAGTTTGGACCCATTTGATGACATTTGATGCATGCAGGAAGTTATTTCTTGTGTCATTGATCTTTCATTAAATGTGTAATATTGCTATAAATTTCATTATGGTGCATCGCGATGGCTCAAAATTTCAACCCTCTTGGGATCCGTGAAGATATAGACGAAATTTAAAGAAATTTTTTTTCCTTATTTTTTTACCATTTGGCAACTTTTGTGCACCGGTAGAACAATGAAATCGAAAAAAAGTAAAAAACGCACCGCCCTATTGTATAAAGCAATATGTTATATGATGCCGGAGATCATTATTATTTAATATAGGAAAGTTAGAGACTTAATTAATTAGAAGACCGGTAGGACTTCTTACCCTAAAAGTATTCACTATCTATATATGTATGTATATCGGGCGAACTCCTCCGAACCTTATAGCTCGTCCGTCAATGAAAGTTAATCTATCGACGCAGCTCAACCCCAGGATGTGGAAAAAAAGGTTTCGTTCAAATGTTTTATAGGTTAATAATAATGTCATGTAGGGGCTGGGAATACTTTCTCTCAGACTGTAAGCAAAGCTATACATTTGTGAGGGACTCAACTATACTACGCTTGTCTATGGACGGTCTTGCTGGCTTTTCTAGATATATTAATTACTACTACTACTACTAAGTCGAGCGAACTCGGACAGTGGAAATGAGATCCTTCGAGGCTTCTCGATTCTCCCTAGTTGTTGCAATTTTGTTTCTCCCAAGTTCAGTATCCCTTTCAAGTTGATCTATATGTTATGGCCGGTCGTCCACGACTACGCTTTCCATGTGTAGGTTGGCAGAAAAGTAGATCTGGTATGACCTTGTCTTTACTTCACCAGCAGTGCCCACTGAATCTTAATCTGCGTTCACAGAGGGTGGTTGATACAGGTCGTATAGTACCATTACCATAGAGCTCGGCGTTTGTAATCTGTTGTCTCCAGCTGATGTTTAGGGCTGCCCTTAGTAGTCTTGTGTAGCAACTATCAATTCGTTGTTGAAGTGATTTCGTCAGTGTCCAGGTCTCACCCCAGTATTAAAGTACATTTTCCACTGTGGCTCGAAAGAACTTAGTCTTGAGGTGCCTGGAGAGATCTGATTTCCAGATGGTATCCATTTTTGATGCCTTTGCCTTTGATACCCATGCCTTTGCTTTCCTAACTTCTATGTCTTTTTTGCTACTCTCTATCCATGATCCAAGGTACTGGAAGTCCTCAACCTTCCTTAGTTGATTATTATCAATTCTTGTCAAGTTTCCATTTACATTAAAAGTCATGAATTCGGTCTTGGTACAATTTATATGCAATCCAACCTCCTTAGCATCCCTCTCCACTTTATTCATTAGAAGCTGTGCATCTGCTAGTGTATTAGAGAGCAGGGTGATATCCGGAAAGTCGGTGTCTGTGACTGTAGTTACCGGATATCTACTACTTCTGCGTTCTGTTAGTGTGAATCCCAGATCTTCATCCTTTGTGGCCGTCCTCATTGCGTAATCCAGTACAATTACAAATAGTAATGGCGCCAATGTGTGTCACCTTTCAGTACGCCAGCCAGGATTGAGACATTATGATTAATTACACCTTTTTATATATTATTACTTTTTTGCCGAAAAATAAGATGTAATGAACATGCTGCTTCCAAAATATGTGGTATCCAAAATTGAAAATGGAAAAGAAGATAGGTTTAGTATTTTTTTGTGATATCGAGTCAAGATCAGCATCGATTGGATTGAGAAAATGTGAGAAATTCATCGCGGTTTCCGTTCTATATGCTCGTAACATTACAAACCACTCGGATTACGAGAGCAACTGAACGATGTTTATTACGTTTTTAACTTCACAGTCATATTATAATAGTCATTCATAATAATATCATAATAATCATTAATAGTCAGGTAGATAGGGGGTTCCCTCGCGAAATATGTGACATCGCACATTTTTATTTGCTTAAGCTTTAGTCTGAGCAGAGTGTAATGAAAATCCCTAGGGTGCCACTGCGGCCCTCTTGTGGAATTTTACCTTAGTAACCTTAGCGTTTAAACTTAGTTTCCATAGCAACCGGCATACACGTTGATATTGTGAGACATCAGCATCCGTTAATATCCGTCCCCACGACTAATTGCGATATTCAGAAAAACATTTCTAGAAGATAAGTTACTACATATAACAACCTTATTAATCATAAATTTTGGCCTCGATAATGTTTATTTAGATATCTCAACTATACTGTAAATATATGACAATTTTGGAATCTGTCATTACAGTCACTGTGGAGTATGTAGGTAGTTGTGAAATTTGATTTATTTAGTTTTTCCTTTAATTAGAGGAATTATAGTTTTCTCTCGTCGAATACAACTTTGTACTTTTATCCAAAAATTAATGATATGCAGATACAAAGTCTAATTATTCTTCTTTACTAAAAATATCCTAATTATTCCCCCATTTCCTGCCAACACGAAACTCGATTTCCTGTCAACTAGAAGACTCTCCACTGGTTCGCAGACTACAATAGAGGTGTAGGTTCAGAAGCAGCTCTCCACTGGTTCGCAAACTACAATAGAGTTGTAGGATCAGAAGCAGTTCTCGACTGGTTCGCAAACTACAATAGAGGTGTAGGTTCAGAAGCAGCTCTCCACTGGTTCGCAAACTACAATAGAGTTGTAGGTTCAGAAGCAGCTCTCCACTGGTTCGCAGCCTACAATAGAGGTGTAGGATC
The DNA here is from genome assembly GCA_032718475.1 of Nemertoderma westbladi. Taxonomy (NCBI): domain Eukaryota; kingdom Metazoa; phylum Xenacoelomorpha; order Nemertodermatida; family Nemertodermatidae; genus Nemertoderma; species Nemertoderma westbladi. Next base: position 10,386 of record JAUCBJ010003834.1, read on the forward strand.
AGAAGCAGCTCTCCACTGGTTCGCAAACTACAATAGAGGTGTAGGTTCAGAAGCAGCTCTCCACTGGTTCGCAGCCTACAATAGAGGTGTAGGTTCAGAAGCAGCTCTCCACTGGTTCGCAAACTACAATAGAGGTGTAGGTTCAGAAGCAGCTCTCCACTGGTTCGCAAACTACAATAGAGGTGTAGGTTCAGAAGCAGCTCTCCACTGGTTCGCAAACTACAATAGAGTTGTAGGTTCAGAAGTAGCACTCGACTGGTTCGCAAACTACAATAGAGGTGTAGGTTCAGAAGCAGCTCTCGACTGGTTCGCACCCTACAATAGAGGTGTAGGTTCAGAAGCAGCTCTCCACTGGTTCGCAGCCTACAATAGAGGTGTAGGTTCAGAAGCAGCTCTCCACTGGTTCGCAGCCTACAATAGAGGTGTAGGATCAGAAGCAGTTCTCGACTGGTTCGCAAACTACAATAGAGGTGTAGGTTCAGAAGCAGCACTCGACTGGTTCGCAAACTACAATATAGGTGCAGGTTCAGAAGCAGCTCTCCACTGGTTCGCAAACTACAATAGAGTTGTAGGTTCAGAAGCAGCTCTCCACTGGTTCGCAGCCTACAATAGAGGTGTAGGTTCAGAAGCAGCTCTCCACTGGTTCGCAAACTACAATAGAGGTGTAGGTTCAGAAGCAGCTCTCCACTGGTTCGCAACCTACAATAGAGGTGTAGGTTCAGAAGCAGCTCTCCACTGGTTCGCAAACTACAATAGAGATGTAGGTTCAGAAGCAGCTCTCCACTGGTTCGCAAACTACAATAGAGGTGTAGGTTCAGAAGCAGCTCTTCACTGGTTCGCAGCCTACAATAGAGGTGTAGGTTCAGAAGCAGCTCTCCACTGGTTCGCAGCCTACAATAGAGGTGTAGGTTCAGAAGCAGCTCTTCACTGGTTCGCAGCCTACAATAGAGGTGTAGGTTCAGAAGCAGCTCTCCACTGGTTCGCAAACTACAATAGAGGTGTAGGTTCAGAAGCAGCTCTCCACTGGTTCGCAACCTACAATAGAGGTGTAGGTTCAGAAGCAGCTCTCCACTGGTTCGCAGCCTACAATAGAGGTGTAGGTTCAGAAGCAGCTCTCCACTGGTTCGCAGCCTACAATAGAGGTGTAGGTTCAGAAGCAGCTCTCCACTGGTTCGCAGCCTACAATAGAGGTGTAGGTTCAGAAGCAGCTCTCCACTGGTTCGCAGCCTACAATAGAGGTGTAGGTTCAGAAGCAGCTCTCCACTGGTTCGCAGCCTACAATAGAGGTGTAGGTTCAGAAGCAGCTCTCCACTGGTTCGCAGCCTACAATAGAGGTATAGGATCAGAAGCAGTTCTCGACTGGTTCGCAAACTACAATAGAGGTGTAGGTTCAGAAGCAGCTCTCCACTGGTTCGCAAACTACAATAGAGTTGTAGGTTCAGAAGTAGCACTCGACTGGTTCGAAAACTACAATAGAGGTGTAGGTTCAGAAGCAGCTCTCGACTGGTTCGCACCCTACAATAGAGGTGTAGGTTCAGAAGCAGCTCTCCACTGGTTCGCAGCCTACAATAGAGGTGTAGGTTCAGAAGCAGCTCTCCACTGGTTCGCAGCCTACAATAGAGGTGTAGGATCAGAAGCAGTTCTCGACTGGTTCGCAAACTACAATAGAGGTGTAGGTTCAGAAGCAGCTCTCCACTGGTTCGCAAACTACAATAGAGGTGTAGGTTCAGAAGCAGCTCTCCACTGGTTCGCAAACTACAATAGAGTTGTAGGTTCAGAAGCAGCTCTCCACTGGTTCGCAAACTACAATAGAGGTGTAGGTTCAGAAGCAGCTCTTCACTGGTTCGCAGCCTACAATAGAGGTGTAGGTTCAGAAGCAGCTCTCCACTGGTTCGCAGCCTACAATAGAGGTGTAGGTTCAGAAGCAGCTCTTCACTGGTTCGCAGCCTACAATAGAGGTGTAGGTTCAGAAGCAGCTCTCCACTGGTTCGCAAACTACAATAGAGGTGTAGGTTCAGAAGCAGCTCTCCACTGGTTCGCAACCTACAATAGAGGTGTAGGTTCAGAAGCAGCTCTCCACTGGTTCGCAGCCTACAATAGAGGTGTAGGTTCAGAAGCAGCTCTCCACTGGTTCGCAACCTACAATAGAGGTGTAGGTTCAGAAGCAGCTCTCCACTGGTTCGCAGCCTACAATAGAGGTGTAGGATCAGAAGCAGTTCTCGACTGGTTCGCAAACTACAATAGAGGTGTAGGTTCAGAAGCAGCTCTCCACTGGTTCGCAAACTACAATAGAGGTGTAGGTTCAGAAGCAGCTCTCCACTGGTTCGCAAACTACAATAGAGTTGTAGGTTCAGAAGTAGCACTCGACTGGTTCGCAAACTACAATAGAGGTGTAGGTTCAGAAGCAGCTCTCGACTGGTTCGCAGCCTACAATAGAGGTGCAGGTTCAGAAGCAGCTCCCCACTGGTTCGCAGCCTACAATAGAGGTGTAGGTTCAGAAGCAGCTCTCCACTGGTTCGCAAACTACAATAGAGGTGTAGGTTCAGAAGCAGCTCTCCACTGGTTCGCAGCCTACAATAGAGGTGCAGGTTCAGAAGCAGCTCTCCACTGGTTCGCAGCCTACAATAGAGGTGCAGGTTCAGAAGCAGCTCTCCACTGGTTCGCAAACTACAATAGAGGTGTAGGTTCAGAAGCAGCTCTCCACTGGTTCGCAGCCTACAATAGAGGTGCAGGTTCAGAAGCAGCTCTCCACTGGTTCGCAGCCTACAATAGAGGTGCAGGTTCAGAAGCAGCTCTCCACTGGTTCGCAAACTACAATAGAGGTGTAGGTTCAGAAGCAGCTCTCCACTGGTTCGCAAACTACAATAGAGGTGTAGGTTCAGAAGCAGCTCTCCACTGGTTCGCAAACTACAATAGAGGTGTAGGTTCAGAAGCAGCTCTCCACTGGTTCGCAGCCTACAATAGAGGTGCAGGTTCAGAAGCAGCTCTCCACTGGTTCGCAAACTACAATAGAGGTGTAGGTTCAGAAGCAGCTCTCCACTGGTTCGCAAACTACAATAGAGGTGTAGGTTCAGAAGCAGCTCTCCACTGGTTCGCAAACTACAATAGAGGTGTAGGTTCAGAAGCAGCTCTCCACTGGTTCGCAAACTACAATAGAGGTGTAGGTTCAGAAGCAGCTCTCCACTGGTTCGCAGCCTACAATAGAGGTGTAGGTTCAGAAGCAGCTCTCCACTGGTTCGCAGCCTACAATAGAGTTGTAGGTTCAGAAGCAGCTCTCCACTGGTTCGCAGCCTACAATAGAGGTGCAGGTTCAGAAGCAGCTCTCCACTGGTTCGCAAACTACAATAGAGGTGTAGGTTCAGAAGCAGCTCTCCACTGGTTCGCAAACTACAATAGAGGTGTAGGTTCAGAAGCAGCTCTCCACTGGTTCGCAAACTACAATAGAGGTGTAGGTTCAGAAGCAGCTCTCCACTGGTTCGCAGCCTACAATAGAGGTGTAGGTTCAGAAGCAGCTCTCCACTGGTTCGCAGCCTACAATAGAGGTGTAGGATCAGAAGCAGTTCTCGACTGGTTCGCAAACTACAATAGAGGTGTAGGTTCAGAAGCAGCTCTCCACTGGTTCGCAAACTACAATAGAGGTGTAGGTTCAGAAGCAGCTCTCCACTGGTTCGCAAACTACAATAGAGTTGTAGGTTCAGAAGCAGCTCTCCACTGGTTCGCAAACTACAATAGAGGTGTAGGTTCAGAAGCAGCTCTTCACTGGTTCGCAGCCTACAATAGAGGTGTAGGTTCAGAAGCAGCTCTCCACTGGTTCGCAGCCTACAATAGAGGTGTAGGTTCAGAAGCAGCTCTTCACTGGTTCGCAGCCTACAATAGAGGTGTAGGTTCAGAAGCAGCTCTCCACTGGTTCGCAAACTACAATAGAGGTGTAGGTTCAGAAGCAGCTCTCCACTGGTTCGCAACCTACAATAGAGGTGTAGGTTCAGAAGCAGCTCTCCACTGGTTCGCAGCCTACAATAGAGGTGTAGGTTCAGAAGCAGCTCTCCACTGGTTCGCAACCTACAATAGAGGTGTAGGTTCAGAAGCAGCTCTCCACTGGTTCGCAGCCTACAATAGAGGTGTAGGATCAGAAGCAGTTCTCGACTGGTTCGCAAACTACAATAGAGGTGTAGGTTCAGAAGCAGCTCTCCACTGGTTCGCAAACTACAATAGAGGTGTAGGTTCAGAAGCAGCTCTCCACTGGTTCGCAAACTACAATAGAGTTGTAGGTTCAGAAGTAGCACTCGACTGGTTCGCAAACTACAATAGAGGTGTAGGTTCAGAAGCAGCTCTCGACTGGTTCGCAGCCTACAATAGAGGTGCAGGTTCAGAAGCAGCTCCCCACTGGTTCGCAGCCTACAATAGAGGTGTAGGTTCAGAAGCAGCTCTCCACTGGTTCGCAGCCTACAATAGAGGTGCAGGTTCAGAAGCAGCTCTCCACTGGTTCGCAAACTACAATAGAGGTGTAGGTTCAGAAGCAGCTCTCCACTGGTTCGCAAACTACAATAGAGGTGTAGGTTCAGAAGCAGCTCTCCACTGGTTCGCAAACTACAATAGAGGTGTAGGTTCAGAAGCAGCTCTCCACTGGTTCGCAACCTACAATAGATGTGTAGGTTCAGAAGCAGCTCTCCACTGGTTCGCAAACTACAACAGAGGTGTAGGTTCAGAAGCAGCTCTCCACTGGTTTGCAGCCTACAATGAAGTAGTGAAGTAGTCTGTGAAGTAGTAGTAACTTAGTAGCACTATAACTATGTATGGGTTTATAATATCTGCTAACTTTTTAAAGAGGCTAATGTGGTCGATTTCGTCAAATGCCGATTCTATATCTAACTGGCACGGGTAAAGAGGAGACCCATTCTTCCTATAATGTTCCATACATTCCAGGATTAAGCTGATGGCAAGATCTGTACCTATTCCCTTTTTGAAGCCTAGCTGGTGAGTATGAGTTGTCAGGTCAGGTATTCTAGGTCATTGATCAAGAAAACTTGCCACCTCCATGCAGCATAAAGGAGGTGCCACCTGTAGCTGCATAGACCCTCTTACTAGGGCAAATCTGGCCCTGTAACTAGGACCCCCTTCGTTCTGGGATAAGGATGCCCTTGGTCCTGGATTAAGGACCCATATACTTGGCTGCAGGGGTATATGGCCTGACCAGGCAGATGGTGATCTACCAATGGCTGGTTAGGAGTAGAGTGTTCTCATGTCCACTCTGAGGGCACTTCACTGCGACCTGCACCTGGCAGCAAGGGTACAGGGCATGACCCAGCAGATGAGCTGCAACAGCCAATGGTGGGTCATGTACGCCAGAGTAGATATGGGTGATGGGCCGCATATCTGACTCCATTGCGACACCCACCCTGTGGAATGGCAAACCAGGGTGTGGTATTTGCCCCGAGAGCTGACTCGGCAAAAAAGCACCCCCCAACCCCCACTATGGATTACATTAGCAATGCGGAGGTCCGGCCACTAGAGGCCAGTGGAATTACCGGACACAATCGGCCTCACAGGCGTCAGTTAACTCCTGACCGGCTGCCTGTCTCACCCCCTACTGGAGAGAGAGCAGCCAACAATTCTTTGAGTCCCTTTCCTGATGACCTTTCTGGCCCAAACCCTGGGTCACCAGGGAGGCCAGATTGTGATGGGGAGAGGGATTCTGGAGTTGGAGGCTACTCTCATGTTCCACCCCGACCAACAAAGCCATTGGTGAATCTGAGGCAAGTCACTAGACTAGCCTCAGTAAACACCCTAACACTCGGGTCCCCAATGCGACAAGGTGAGCTGACTGCCTTGGCAGATAAGCTTTCTCTTAGCGCAGTGGGTGTTCAAGAGCACCGAATGCAGACTGGACAGACTGATGAGGTTCTGATTAAGGACATGGGGGGCGGTTGGCGACTCGCCCTCGCGTCAGCAGATGATAGTGGCAATGGTGGAATTGGTCTATTGATGAATCCAACTGCACATGCAGCATTGGACAAAATAGACCATATCTCTAACCGCATCATCCGTTGCCACTTCTCATGTTCTGGAAGACTGGCTAAGAAGTTTCCTAAGGTGGTTCTGATTGTGTGCTACTCTCCAACTAGTGTTGCCCCTGTAGAGGAGGTGGAAAACTTCTACCACAATCTACAAGCAGCAACTGATGGAGTGGATCAGCATGCATTCTTAACATTCCTGGGAGACTTTAATGCAAGTCTGCATCAATCACCTACATCGCCCTGGGTCTATAGCAATAGTGTTAACCGAAATTCTGTCCATCTTCAGGATTTTATCTCTGGAAATGGATTGTTTTCGGCTGGAACCCAGTTCAAGAAGCGAACTGGAAAGCTATGGACTCATAGTGGACCCAGTGGTCACAAGTCCCAGATAGACCATATTCTGTTTCGTAGGAAATACAGGAGCTCTATACAAGACTGTAATGCATTTACACTTCGACCCTTCTCCAGTGATCACCGCCTTATTGTGGCCAAGGTAAGACTTAGTCTGCGTGCTAGCAGAACAACGAAATCTGCCTTGCCACGGCATGACTGGTCCTCTCTGTTGCAACAGCCAAGTGTGAGATCCAGCTTCACACTACAGCTGAGCAACAGGTATGAGGCTCTTGCCTCTGAGGCGGCAGATCACTGTGAGGGCTATACTGCCTTTACAGAAGCAGTTAAGTTAGCAGCTGCAGAAACAGTTCCTGTATACCCTCGAAACAGGAAAAGGGCCCCCTGGACTGACAACAAAATTCAGAAGTGCCGAAATGACCTTCATAAGGCGCAGAAAGAGTCCCGACTCAAACAGACTACAGCGGCCAAGAATGCAGTTAAAGCTGCATCTAGGTCCCTGAACAGGCAGTACTCTGTTAATCTACAGGAGCTAATAAACCAACAGGTTGATGCCATCAATGATGCTGACGACAGCAGGCAATCATCCCAGGCATGGAAATCGATCAATCTGCTTACTGGGCGGAAAAGCCAACCAACCACCAAGGTTAAGGCTGAATCACCAGCCGATCGCCTCAATGGTTGGAAAGCCCACTTTGAAAAGCTCCTCAATAATGACAGGGTATTGCCTGATAACTTTATAGAAGTAAAAGTGTCTGAGTCTGTACTCCCAGATATTCCCATTGGCGATATCTCCTTTGCAGAAGTGAAGGCTGCTGCAAAGAGCATTAAGACCAATCGTGCCAGTGGAGTAGATGGTGTTCCCCCTGAGGTCTTTAAAATACCTGAGTGTTTAAAGCTCATCTATCCCATCATAGTAGACATGTACCGTACAACAAGAGTCCCACAAGAAATGAAAACAAATAAGTTGGTGCCAGTTCCCAAGAAGGGCAACCTAACACTCTATGGTTCTTTTCGGGGAATCTCATTGATCTCGATTGCTGCAAAACTATACAATAGAATTCTATTAAATCGCATCAGGGATCCCATTGAGAGACTGCTACGTGGAAATCAGAATGGGTTCCGTAAAGGTCGTGGGACCATGGAGCCCATTTTGGCACTTAGAAGGATAATTGAAGAGTTATCAAAAAAGAAAGACAGGCATCTGGCTGTTATCTTTGTTGACTTCTTCAAGGCCTTTGATTCAGTCTCTCGCTCACGTATGTTCAGCATACTTTCATTATATGGGATTCCTGATGAAATTATTGCAGCAATCAGATCAGTATACGATGGTTCGACAACATTTGTGTCTACTGTTGACGGTGACACAGAACCATTTGAAGTGTTATGGGGCGTCCTCCAAGGAGACACACTTGCACCATTCTTGTTCATTATTGTGGTTGACTATGTTCTACGCATGTCCTTAGATCATCATAATGATGATGGGGTGATGATAACTCCACCTACTGGCTCCAGAAGTCGAGGAAATCCTGCCAAGTACCTAACTGATCTAGACTTTGCTGATGACTTAGGAGTACTCTCAGAATCATTAGAGGGAGCCCAGCGGCTCCTCAGCTCATTAGAACATGCTGCTTCTAGTGTTGGTCTTTTTATTAACTCCAGAAAGACCAAAATTCTGACAGTTAACTTTGAAAGTCCTCAGCAAGTCTCTGATCGGATGAGCATAAGCTCAAAGGATGGTATGCTTGAGCATGTGGACGACTTCTGTTACCTGGGATCATGGATCCGAAAGTCAGGTGAGGACCTTCGAATACGTAAGGGAAAGGCATGGGCAGCCTTGAATAGGCTTTCCAGGATTTGGAAGTCACCTAGAATTAATCGGAAACTTAAGGTCCGATTATTTAGAGCAGCAGTAGTTCCAGTACTCCTCTACGGGAGTCCATGCTGGGCTCTAACTGCTGAGGACACCAAATCTCTGGATGGCACATTCACAAGAATGCTACGCCGGGTACATTGTGTCAAGTACAATGCACACATCTCCAACCAGACACTATATAACATTGGAGGTGTCTCATTGGTTCCCCCAAGCTTGACACTAGAACAAAATCGCCTCCGCTTTGCAGGACATTGCTTTCGCCGTGAGGACCAGCCAGTGCATAATCTTGTACTTTGGCAGCCTCATGGAGTGAATAAGCATGGTGGACAGCCCATGACTTTCTTGAGACGCATCTTAAAGGACACTGGCCTTAAAGATGCGGATGATCTAGCAAATGTCATGGGTGACAGGGAGTTGTGGCGGTGCAATTTTGTTGACAAGCCGGCACAGCATTCTTAAAAATGCAGCTGCAATGCAGCATGCCGATCCTAGTAGTAGTAGAGTATGAGTAAGAGCCCCTTGGTCCTTGAAATATAATTGCAGGATGCTACCTTCAAATATTTTAGCCAGTGTATATTGTATAAACTGTGGCTATCGGTTTGTATGAGTTTCCTTTGAGGCGACTCTTACTTTTGCCTTTGTATAGGTGGGTAACGACCGTCTCACCAAAGCATTTAGGAACTGCACCAAGCCGGATACTGGCATTGAATATAAGGGAAATTGCTGTGCAGGTTGTCCCATTTCCCATTTGTCCCATTTGAAATCAGGGGACTTACCTTTGTTTAATTGTGCTATGACTTTGCGTATTGTGACTGGCGAAATGTTTGGGGATTCTGTGCCTTTGCACCGAAGCAGAAGTGACTCTCTTAGGATATTTATATCATCAGACTCTTTTGTGGTGGCCTTGTCTGACAATTTGTCACGGATTAGGAGTTCTGCAGTTGCAGGGATATTGTATGCTGAGGCTGACTCTCTTCCAAAGTATGTCCAGAAAGATTTGGGTTTGTGTTTGTATTTTTTCGTAACCCCACTGATTCTTTTCCGTACTTGAGATTTTACTAAGAAATTTCTAAATTTACGAACAAGTTTTTTAGACGAGTGAAAAGCACCCTTAAGGCGTTCTTTGTCTTCAGGGTCCTGGCAATCATGCCACGCTTTGTAAAGTTTTCCGGACACTACTGTTCTCTCTTTTAATTTGGCGGAATGCAGCCAAGGGGTCTTCCTTTTCCCTTTTGCGAATCGCTTTTTAGGGATATTATTATGAGCGGCAGACTGTAATATCTCTTCCAGCTTGTGGGTGAACTCATCTAACTGGGCGATATTCCAGTTTATGGATGTAGGATACTTATGCAGCAATGAGACCAAAGCCTCTTCCACCTTGTTGCCGTATGATTCTAGGTTGGTTTGTGAAGCCTTTCCCCAATCATAATTCCGAGATCGAAATGTGGTATTTTTAGGCATATCTGGTATATCTGGCTTGGCATTGCCATGTATACCCTGTCTTAGGGTTAATATAATAGGAATGTGGTCAGAGTGATTAAGGATTGGATCCATCTTAAAGATTTTACCATAGCAGTGTTGCAGCTCCGTGTCTGGTAATATAACATGGTCAATGTATGATGTACTTACATTGTTCCTGTAGGGGGTAAATCGTGCTCCACTGAATGTTGGGTAAGTATCAGCAGCTGAGAGTTTATTAAGTGTCAGGAACTTATTTAACTTATTCCCATTCGTAGAAGGTGCTTGGCGGCAGTAGCGGCTTCCCTGAGAGTGTCCAACATCACCGTTCACATCCATGAGTAGTATGGGAGTGACATCTGCATGGCTTGCTATCAGGCCTTCTAGCGCCCAATAAAATGGTTATATGTATCTTTTCCATTACTGGGATCAGGAGCATAGCAGCAGAGGATGAGTAATTGTTTACTGAATTATTTGGAATTTGTAACTATACCTACTATATCATCTTCTGACTCAACCCTGGTGTACATCCCTTGATCAAGCAATGAGTTCAGAATAAAGAGGAAAACCCCACCTGCACCACATCTCCTATTTGGATTAGCCATAAGTGTGCTAATTGAGAGAAGACAATGGAAGTCCCTGTTGAGTGTGTTCAGCAACTCCTTGGCCTCCATGATATCCAACCAGTGTTCTTGAATGCTGAGCACATCTAGTTGATGAAGTAGATGAACGATATAATCCGGGTTATTGTTGAATCCTTTGCAATTGTATGTACCCATTCTTATCTGAGTGACGTTATCCTGGGATGTACTGCCCGACTGGAATGGTATATGGTTGCTTGGTGAGGTACTGGAATTTATTAGCTGCTGTATGTTAAAGATTATACCGGGAGCTCCACCTATACCTCCCTTGTGATTGTGGGTGGTATCGAGCAGGAGCAGGGTGATCTAGCCATTTGCGACAAAAGAATCCCTGGGGCCAGAAATATTTATCTAAGAGTACTGATAACTTGGTATTATCTCTTAGGACTGAGAAGCGCATGTTTTGTGTCTCCCTGAAGATCCGAGCTGTTTTAACATGGTATGCTTGTATATTTCTTCTGAGTAGGAAATTAGTAATATCCTCCTCTGAGTAGCGGCGGGGCACACCCGTAAATGTAGAAGTCTGTAGTTTCCTCTATGAGATTGAAATCTGTGTCCGCATTGTATGAGCTAGATGGTAATTTAGTAAGAATGTGTGAGTTATTGTTGTGCCTGTTATGGTTTCTGTGATTACTTCTATCAGCCTGTGACCTAGAGGCAAACTGGTTATAGTTAATGGTCTTATGACCTGACGAATATGCATCTGTTTTATCCTGATATTGAGGGCGATAACTGCATTTAATATTAGGCGGGTTATTTTTGATATCACTATGTCCCAAAGTGCATGATGATTTGGATGTCCTACCTTCTCCTGTTGGAGATTAGCGTTTCCTGGTGCTGTGGGCATATATTCCATGAAGGTTGTGATCTCCTCTAGGATGAGTGTCTGATCTGTTGGAATCTGTGAAAAATTTTTGCGCTTGTTCGTATGGGTGACTGGTAGTAGTAGGTCGTTGGTTTATATGTAGATTCTTTGTGGTAATGGGTTGGCTGTGGATGGTATGATGTATCTGTTTGTGTTGGTACTGGTACTGAGTGATGTTTCACAACATGGCCGTATGACGGATTGATTCTGCAGCTTTGCGTTGTTGACTGCTTACAACTGTCCTTCACAGGTGGATGTGACTGGTCCAACGGCTTTGGCACATTCTCCATATGTTCCAATTCACTCTGGCTGCCATAAGTTGAAGCTGAGTCTAGAATTGTCCAGTAGTTTTCAGTAGGAATTGGTGGAGGGTTGTTGTTTATGATGCATTTGTTGTGGCGTTTTCATGAGCGTTTTGATTGCTTACTTGCTGGTATGCTAACAGTAGTCTCCTCAATATAGTGATTAGTGGTATTGATGCTGTCTCCTGTTGCTGATTCGTTTGTATGTTGTCTGAGTGGTTTGGTGCTGAAGCTAGCTTTCGCACAATTATTATGTTCAATTGTTTTCTTCATGGATGATTCTAGTATATACCGTGCATTCCTTTCATGAGACAATTCATCTGCCAATCGTATAATTTCATCTTTTAAATCCATAAGTTTACTTTCGATCATACAAATTTGGCTTTGTGAGCTGAGGCTACAGATATAAGGTCGAACTTAAGTGTCTCGAGGTTTGTAATATCTTTATTTAGTAGATCATTGTTCTTGAGACGTTTTCTACATGCTTCTGTGAAGCATTGTTCGTGAAGGCACTTCAGCAGTTCATAGACATCATTACAGATTTCTACTCGGGAACCTCTTTGTTTCAGTTGTAGGGATACAGACTGGACCGGAGACATTAAGAGTTTTACTTCCTTAAGCAGTTCGAATCTGTGGTCTGTGTCACTATCGTTAAGTCTTTCTGTAATAGTCTGGAGTGCAAGTCGTTTGGGAAGGGCAAGTAGTTGGTATGCCAACACTGTATAGTTGATTACCTCATTCCATGGGTCCTGTGGGGTAGTAATCCTGTTCATAGTGTTTGAGTTAGTTGTATTATGTTGAGTAAGGATTTTTGGTAGTGTAATAGGTGCTACAGCTTCATCTTGTTGCTCTGTTAGGGGTTGTATAGGTGGTGACATATGATTTGTTGTAATAACTGTAGTGATCCACTTCCGGAGTACATTACTGGATGGTAAAAGTTCTGCAATGGTATCTAATGAGTTGTATATGAATCCATAGGCAAATGCACATAAATACATACCACAGTCATAGTCATTAAGCTGGTTTGGGAGTATGTGCCGAGAACAAATTCCTGACCATCTTTCTTTGTATTTGCTGGCCCTGGAGTGATGTTGAGGTGCCTTGTCATCAATAAAATTCAGGATATAAGAAAGTGTATTGGTTGTTTGGTTCGGATAAATATTGCCCATTAAACAAAATTTAAATATTTCTTTGTCTTAAAGGTTAGCCACATGTAGCATATGATGTCCAATACCTTTAGAATCTATTTTACATTCTGGTAGAAGCAACCATTCTGTCTGTGTCTGGAAGTATTGCCTGGCAACAAATTTAACCGCAGTTGCAATATTATATGGTTTATTCGATGGGTTGCGTATTTTGTATGTGAGCTGTGATGAAATTGCACCAACTCTGTTGGTAGTTGCTGTTTCAAGTATGGATAGGAAGCGGTCAATGATTGAAGTTGTTATTTGGGTTTTAGGCTCAAGTGATGCCAGGTCAATAGTATCAAGGCAATCATTATGAAAGATTTTTGTGGCTGACTTAGAGGCCAAGAATTTTTGGGCCTGCTTATTTGGGGAGTCCTTGTGCTTGGTTGTTACTACCGGAGACAGGAGCTCAATATCACTGTCCTGAAAATCTTGGGGAACTACGGGCTCACTGTTGGCAGTAGGTTCCAGGGTGGGGTTAATTAGCTGGGAGCAGCTTCCCCATTCTGACCTACTTGTGATGGATTGCGTGGTGGGTGATAGGTTGGCATAAACCTAGTTTGCCATGATCCATCATTCATTACGTCTTCTACTATAGGCAGTGAGTTTGGGGTAATCTCTGAGTACTGACCGTTGAGATCCATTGATTCACCGGAGACAGAGGGTTTAGCATGTGCATCCTCTTCAGTCGAGATATACTGGTAGATTTTGTGATGTTTTTTGCACTGTTTAGGTGGAGTACATAGCTTTAAGTTATTTTTCCATCTTTGTGTTAGGGCGTTTATGGGTTTACCCTTTGGCTTCTTGTATAAGGTCTATGGTGACATGCCCGGCTTTGGGTCTCAACTATCTTGTACTATCAACTATCAAGTATCTTATTTTTGAGGGGTTTTGGGTGTCTCTTCGGAGCAGCTTTGCTTTCCAGTGATGTGTGGATCCTGAAAGTTTGTGGTGTCTCAGTGATTATCCAGGAAGATAGAGGGGTGTGTAAAGAGGTGGGGGTGTGTACAGTAGGTGAGGTGTGTATGGGACTCATAAGTATAGTTTTAGTAGTGGATATTGATGTAGTTGTGATGCTGCTAGTGGTTGGAAGGGTTGTGGTTGGTAGGGTTGTGGCTGGTATATAGCATTGGACTGATTCTCCTAAGATGTCAGAGAGGTTATTAGGCAATGGTGCTTCTGTCGTGGTAATGGAATCGTAGATGTTGCCTTCCATATTATCAAGTTTAAGTGGTACACATACGGTGCTCTCACCATCATCCGATTGTTGGCTAGAGTAGTAAAAGGAATATGAGCAGTGACACCCTCATTGTATAAACCACTATGATTCAAATTGATGCGGGATGGTTTACACTGTGGCAGGAATGGGGTGTTTGGAATGGCACGGTTTTTCCATGATCCATCTTCTTGGAGATCCTGAATTTCTATCCAGTTTACAGTATTCTCAGGGATACTACTTTGAATCTCCTTCTGTCGATTATTACAGTCAGTAGTTTGAGTACATTGTGTCGAATTGATCCATCCTTGACTCCTTGTAATCAGCCTATGTTGAATTGCATCCGTCTTGGGATGTCTTTGTTTTCTATTTGAGATTTTTATATGCGTTGGTGAGGAAGCCTGTGTTTCATGAGGCTTGGAGGTTTGGTTTGGTTTGGTGGTTGGTTTGGTTTGGTTGACTGATGTGGAGCTGTGAAAGTTGTGTGTACTGATTGTGGTGATAGGACGGAAGTGTAGGTCATGGCAGCAGAGGGAACTTTGTTAGATGGATTTGTGGTATATGTGGCCATATTGGTCGACACTGTGGTATTACGATCAGTGATAATATTGCGTGCAGTTATCGGGGTATAAGGTAAAGGGTCAGTGTACATCAAGGTAGGTGAGATAGTAGAAAGTGGGTTGTATGTTCGTGGGCCTTGGGCTGTATACACTAGGTTATCAGAGTAACTAGTTGATATGCTTACTGTAACTACTGAAGAAGTAACAAACCCAATTTCCGATGTGTCCTCAGTCCTGTCTTCAGACATAGTTGGCGACCCGATGATGCCACTCGCTAAGCACCCCTGGTCCAGGTCACAGGCTGAATGGATACCCGGGCCTACCTGGACCAGAGATGCTAGGCCAAAGGGAGTTCTTGATGTGATTGGCTTTGCAGTTAAACCCAACGTCGACACCCCGGATTTATCGATCGTGGATGATAAGACCCCGGATTTATCGATCATGGACATCACTGTTTTCAAACCCGACGTCGAGACCAAGGATTTATCGATCGTGGACGTCGTCGTTTTCAAGCCCGACGTTGAGAACCCGGATTTATCGATCGAGGACGTCGTCGTTGTTAACCCCGACATTGAGATCCCGGATTTATTGATCGTGGACGTCATCGTTGGTAATCCCGACATTGAGATCCTGGATTTATCGATCGTGGACGTCGTCATTGTTAATCCCGACATTGAGATCCTGGATTTATCGATCGTGGATGTCGTTGTTGTTAAACCCAATGTTGAGATCCCGGATGTATCGATCGTGGACGTTGTCGTTGTTAAACCCGACGTTGAGACCCTGGATTTATCGATCGTGGACGTCGTCGTTTTCAAGCCCGACGCCGAAACCCCAGATTTATCGATCATGGAAGGTCGTCGTTTTCAAGCCCGACGTTGAGATCCCGGATTTATCGATCGTGGACTTCGTCATTGTTAAACTCGACGTCGAGATCCCAGATTTATCGATCGTGGACATCGTCGTTGTTAAACCCGATGTCGACACCTCGGATTTATCGATCGTGGACGTCGTCGTTTTCAAGCCCGACGTTGAGACCCCGGATTTATCGATCATGGACGTCGTCGTTGTTAAACTCGACGTCGAGATTCCGGATTTATCGATTGTGGACGTCGTCGTTGTTAAACCAGACGTCGAGACCCCGGATTTATCGATCGTGGACGTCGTCGTTGTTAATCTTTATACCATTATACCATTATACTTACCGTTTTTCTGTAGGCTATATTGCTTACTATACAGTGCATTAACCAATACACAAACACAATGTAAAATAAACTATCAGTATCAGTCATATTTACAGCATTAGGCCTACCTACTGACTACACTCCACAGCATCAGTCGTCTTGTTATCTTGTTAACGGTACAGGTACTGTGGTAGTTTGAGCGAGATACTTGACATAATGAAGCTACAGTAGGTAGTAACTACCGGTAGTTAGTAATTTCTTGAAGTCAGTATATTGATTGTTCAGTACGGACTATATAATATAAACCATTGATATATTATTGATATTGAATAGTCAGTCATAATAAGTAATTATGTAAATATTATATCTTCAACTTTTTTAAAATAATTGGCAATTAATTGCAATTAATTTAATAATTGATTTTGTAAATTCGCAATTACAATGAATTGATTGGTTCAAGACTTTAATTGCAATTAATTGATTGATATAATTTCCAATTGCAATTAATTGATTGATAGCGTGCAATTAAATTGCAATCAATTTTTGATAACCCTAGCTATCCAGGGTCCATTGTTATGCAATACACCCCTTCCCTTACACGGGCCCCCAGTACACAGCCTATGGCCGCCATCCAATAGCAGTAGGAAGTGATTGACAAGTCACCTTCAAAACTCTATCCAGGCACCAATATTAATTGGTCTATATTATTGAGTAATTATATCTAATATTGTTCGAATGTGCACCAATATTAATTGGTCTATTATATTGGGTAATTATATTTAACATTGTTTGAACGTAAAGTCTCTGCCCAGAAAGTCCACCTGCGCGCAGGTGATAATTAGGGGTCAACTCCATATTGACCCCACAACAGGCTATAAATAGGGGCACATCGGGACTAAAACTTCAAGAGTTTTTCACTCTGCCTAAGGCATAACTGTTGAGCCCTGCTCCTCAGTACAGCAGAGGTCCCTGGCCTAGAAGTCAGCTCTGTTCCGAGTTGGGGCTGTCTTTGTTGCTGGATCGGGCCTGCGAAAGGCTTTGCGGTCGCCAGTAACTTAAGACGATTCCGCCGTCGGACTGCTGTACTATCTTAGCCTAAAAGCCAACTCTGCTCCAAAGTTGGGGCCCTCTTTGTTGCTGGATCGGGCCTGCGAAAGGCTTTGTGGTCGCCAGTCAGCTCTCAGCTCTCGTGGTCGCCAGTAACGTAAGGCGGTGCCGCCGTTGGTCTGAGGACTACTACTACTAGGATCGGCATGCTGCATTGCAGCTGCATTTTTAAGAATGCTGTGCCGGCTTATCGACAAAATTGCACCGCCACAACTCCCTATCACCCATGACATTTGCTAGATCATCCGCATCTTCAAGGCCAGTGTCCTTTAAGATGCGTCTGAAGAAAGTCATGGGCTGTCCACCATGCTTATTCACTCCATGAGGCTGCCAAAGTACAAGATTATGCACTGGCTGGTCCTCACGGCGAAAGCAATGTCCTGCAAAGCGGAGGCGATTTTGTTCTAGTGTCAAGCTTGGGGGAACCAATGAGACACCTCCAATGTTATATAGTGTCTGGTTGGAGATGTGTGCATTGTGGCAATTAAACTCCAACAATTCTCTAAAGTTTCTATAGCGTTATGGAAGTGTGTTCGAAGTGTCTACCCAGATTGAAAGCAAAATTTACTTTTTTCTATTTTTGTACTGTAGTTTGACAGATGGGCTATTTTGGGGTGATAGTGGTTTCTCGATCAATTTATATTTTTACTACAAATTTTCAAAATTTGAAATTTTTGATAAAAAAACTGAAATTTTTATTCTAAAAAATCTTTAATTTTTATTACAATTATGAAAATTTTAGATATTATAATCGTTAAGTAAGATGAGAAAATATTACCCCAAGGGACAACTGATCTTCAAACTCCTCTAGTCACAAACGCAAAAAACTCTAATACGACAACACAAAACCAATTATATATTAATTAAAAAGATAATGTAAAAAATGCAAAAAACGGCGTTGCAATTAGATTTCTGCTTTTCGATGTGGGTGCCACCTCAACATTTGGTTCCTCTCAGACAAAATCTTCAAATTTAGTGTATGTTACAAGGTTGTGTTCGATTGTCTTTGATTTTAGCTGTCCGACTTTCGTATTGAAATTGCCTACTACTACATGTACAGTAGTATGATATTCAGTGCGATCTGTGCATTATGAAGATGTGCTAAAGGGGTATTGGGTCGAAGGTCCGAATGAGACGAAGGTCCGAATGGGATGAAGGTCCGAAAGTGGCCGTCTGGGTTGCTTTTTCTTCGGACCTTCGCCCTGTTCGGACCTTTGTCGCATTCGGACCGTCGCCCTGGGTGTGTTGGACCTTCGCGTACGGCCAAGAACTGTAGAGACTTTATAGAGGAGAAGGTTTGTATGGGCCAATGGCAACAAACATTAGTTGTTTATCATGCCATGACGAAGGTCCGAATAACCAGGACGAAGGTCCGAAATGATGTGGAAATCTTTCTCACACCGTCATGTGAATTGTAACGACAAATGATTTATGAAACTCTTATATTGACAAACGTATTAACAAATTCATTCTGAGCTACATGTATTTAATGTGTATAAGGACCCTCTTGGAAATAAGCTGCAAAGCTTTAGGGGTAATCCTATATGTTATGTTGGACAATACCTTTATACCGGTACAGTGTTTGGTGTATTTGTTATTGTTTTTACATAATGTATAAATAAATCTATCTATCTATCTTCATGTAATTTAAATTTAAAAACGCTGCTTGGATAAGCCATCATTCAAACAAGAGCAAGCATAGCCTAAACTGTATGTGACACTGTATTAACAAGGAGCAAAGCAACTTGCGAGATTCTATGTTTAAATCAATTTTCAACGTACAGTACTTTCTCCAGATAAACAGTATTTTTTAAACATAACGTCAAATATTTAACTTATTCCATCTTATGAAGTTGGTAATAAATTTAATGGAGTAGGCCTAGGCATACGGACATTCTGACTATTATAGTTTAACGTTAGGGGACCTTCCATATATTACGAACACCAATTTGCCAATTTTTCACCCAAAAACCCTCCCACCCACTACTCCCCTTTTAAATCGAAAATATGTAGGCCTTGTGACGGGATCCAGGAGGGATCCCGATTTATCCGGTGTGGTAATTTAGTCCACGCGTCCCCGCCGTGTATAAGGATGAAATAAAGTAACTGAGTTCTGAAGTTCGGTGTATAATAATAATAGGGCATAGGATATAGATATAGATATAATGTGTACAAGGCGGGATACGGTAACTAAAGTCCCGTGATCCCCTAACTAAACTAAAGTACAATACCAACCTACGCTAGCACTGCTGCACTGAGATAACTGAATCACTGATTAATAGGTTATTGGTTATATTGCACGGTGGCCTTATTGCTACTCAATCGATGCCTTGCCCCCCTCTGATTGGTTGTTACCCTTGTTGGCGCCCCGTGGAGTGTTCCCGTTCACTCCACCTGTTCTCTCTGGGTTAGGGGTTTGGCCCCTGACCCTCTATTGTGTGCTTCCTTCCCACTCTTATTGGGATGGCACGAGTTGGTTAATTGCCCAATCTCGTGGCTCCCAATATTGCTTATCGGCTTATAACTTTATGGGGTGTTAGCGGGATTGAATAAGCTAACACTCCCCCCCATGCTATCTTCCCGGTAAGAAGATAGCATCAACCAAAAAGTGCGCTACAATCCCGCTGGATCCCGATCTAGTATCGGGTGTGGGGTGGAATTCTTTTCTCTTGGAGCCGGCTTTCCAGGCCGCCCCCTATGGGTATGATAACGCTACCCTGTGTGCCTGGCGTCTCATGTCGGGCCGATCGCGCTCACCTCTTCACGCGACTTTTGTTTCCCCAACACTTTCGCCCTATCTCCCCTCTACTCTCACCCTAACTCTCTCATACCCCCGGACTTCCTCGTCCCTCACTCAGCCTCTTATTCTCCCCCCCCACACTAGAATTGCGTTCGCACTCTCTCCGCACTTCGCACTCTTACTCCGATCCTCAACTCCACTTTGACTATTTTATCTCTCCTGACGAACCTCCCCCCCCTCTCGTGCCGTCGCACTCAAGAAGCGTGAAATTGTCAGTTGTCTCGTCCATAGTGCCATAGTCAGTTATCCCCCAGTCCCAGTAGCTAATTGAGAAAGGTTGTATGACTATAGTACTTACTCCAAACGTATGTATTTTAGATTACTAATTACTACGTACGTACATACAAATTGCACTTATATGATTATTTGCATTAATTAAATTTACACTTAATAGTTCGTACGTTCCACGCGGCGCCTTCCAGGCACACCACGTCTCAGTCTCACTCCCTCGACTCTGAGAACCTATCTGTTCCTCCTGACGTCCTCTTCCCTGGCCCGTTTCTTGGTTATCACCGTTCCTCTGGCATCATCCGCTTTCTGCTTTCGGACCTTCGCCGCCACTTCCTTGCTAATCCCGGTCGTTGGCTCCTTGGGCGCTGGTGTTATTAGTGCCCGATATCGCTTCGCCGGTGGCCCCTCAGAATGGCCCGGTTGTCTCCCTCGAGTGGCGTCCCATAGGATCATTTTCATTGCCTTTGGTACGTGTTCCGCCAAGAAATCCCTAAACTCCCTCCGGTTCTCTGGTGTCCACCTGTCCAGGTACCGTTGCGTGTTCATAACTCCGGCGAACGACGCCGCCGTTGCTACCTCTTGATAGGTAAACGGTAACCTTCGCTTTATGATTTCCATGTGGGTCTCCTGGTTTATGAGGAAGAAACCCCACTTGAATTCTTGGGCCTTCATGCGCTGGCGCGTCATGGCCCCGACGTCCGCCCACTCCTCGAATCTCGTGAACTTCTCCTCGTCGCTCATCCAGTCGCACTCGCGCCCGTAGTGTCCCCGAAAGTGGCACTTTGGACATCGGTTATGCAACCGTGGACACGCCCCCATCCTGTGGCTTGGTTCTCTACAGTAGAGACAAAAGGTTCCCCGTTGGAACCGGTATAGGCAGCTGCTTTCCTGATGGGTCTGTCTCCCACAGTAGTCGCAGCCGAGTACCAATGTCTCCCGTCCCACCTCGTCTTTCGTCCCGAGCGATCTCCGCGGTCTGTGGAGTCGCTGGTAGGCGAACTTCTCTACGTTGGTCTCCCTGTTTACGTCGATCTCTCCGCCCCTCTCGGGCATCGTCTCCCCGAATACTATCCGTGGTGCCGTCCCCGGTTGCTCGCCCAACCTGATGGTGCTCCCCGCGAAATCCATCGCCGGCTCCTCGTGCACCCAGGTCCGCTTGCCGGATCTGTTCCAGAAGGCCCTCGCCCCACTGGCCGTCACCACCCTTCCGCCAACCCAGTCCGTGTCCGAGTGGCCTATCCTTTCGATGGGCGGCATCTCTCCGAACTCGTCGCCGTCGTCTTCCTCTTCTGGTAGTGTTTCCAACCCCGGTATCCCGATGGATCCACTATGTCCCTTCCCGCCTTGGCTCTCGCCCGTAGCTCTCCATCCCTCTAGCTCCCTTAGCTTCCTTGGCGGTTGGTCGCCCTCGGCGCCCGCTGGTATGGGCATCGTTTGCAACCCCGACGTCGACTGTTTCGGCGATCCCACCGTCCATCCCAATTCTCGCCCTAGAGACTCCCCCGAACTCCCTGACGAAGTCCAATGAAGTTCGTCTAGGCCCGCCTGTTCCTCGAAGCCGTAACTCTGTGCCCTGGCCTCCTCTTCCCTCTCCTCTGCTTCTATCCTCTCCCGTCTAGCGACTTCTTCCAGTCGCTTTGCTTCTCGTCTGTCCGCCTCTAGCTGCTCCCATCTCTGATACGGTGTATCTGTCTCCCCGTCTACCAGATGTCGGCTGTTGTAGTACACCGACTCGCCCTTCAGCCCCGGGTGGTCTACCAGACCGTCAAAGGCCACTTTAAAGGCTCTCCTGTAGCTTAGGGGTGATCCCGATAACAGAAATGCCCCTGGTTCCCTCTCGATAACCACGGTCATGAATAAGTTAAGCAAACTTATCATCATCCAGTCCTCCTGCAGGATATATCGCTTCTGATATACCTTTATCGCTCCCCTGCGGAACTGATATACCTCCTGCTTTCCCGGTCTCGCTCCCCACTTCAGCGAGTTCGCTAGTTCTGCCCCGTATTCTTCCCTAAACTTTCCCCAGTCCATCGGTTTGTGGCATACGAGCCCCAATAATTGGCCCATCGCCACAGCCCCGCATTGGCCTGTGTTTTCGACTACCCCCAATCCATCCGGTGCCGTCATAGCCATAAAGACTTTCTGCATATCCAGGAGGTTGGTGGCGTCCGGACCGATGATCCTCTCCGCGTCCTCGCGAATCGCCGATCCCACCTTCGTCGTCGACTTCTCCCTTACTAAGACTTGTACCGCTTTCGGTAATCGGTCTAGTTTCGGCCCGTCCTTCTTCCCATACGTCCCTAGGTCGAATAAGAAGATGTCCCCATTTGGCGCGGCCAAATGTAGGAGTATGGTCCTGGCCGACCCTGCCGTTCCTCGTCTTGAACCCGCTTCGTCTTCCACGGTTCCCTCGTCATCTAGGATCATATATCCTCCCCTGTTGACGGACTCTATGAACCTCTTCCAGTCCTTCCTCGGTGATTCCCTCGGATACTTCGGAATCCCGAACTTCGCCTCGTCCCCTTTCACCACGTAGTGGAAGTGTTGGAAGATCGCGTTGTCCAGCGACGGCGTTCCGTAGGTCCCGACCAGCCGCTGCTCGTGCATCTCCCGGAAGTGGTCCTGCAGCGCTCGTGCCGCGTGACCCCTTTCCAACTTCTCGTAGTATCCTCTCGTCTTCTCCTCCGGGTGTCTTTCGGTGAAATCCACCAGTATTTCTTTTCCTCCTGACTCCGCCTTCCTCTTCCTGATCAACTTACTCGCCATTCCGAACACTACACTCGCTCACCTGCAGGGTGGTGCCTTACCAAGGCGCAATACAGATGAGTGATGTATTAAGATATTTCGTACGGTTCGATAATGGCCTACTTTCTACTTAATTGCGCCTTTTAGCCTAAATTTAACCTAATTAATTTTGAAGCTAGTAAATGAGTAAATTACAATTTCTGTCCGTTACTTTTATTATGTTCTAGAACGACTTCCCTTGTGTTGCCACTATTTCTAACTTTCAGCCCTATTCTATTTATTTTAATTCTACTGTCCTACTACCTATTACTGCCTATGGATTATTCTATTCTCTAATCCATATTCTGGCCTACTTTGTGGGCCTATGCAGTACAGCAGTATACGTCGTGTGGCCACACGATTTACCCAGCTGTACTCATATGCCCCCCTCTCGCTACTAACTCTACTTACTGCTAACTAATATCTATATCCTATTTACCCCTTTTACCTCTTACTCTCTCTCTTCTAACTAATGGTACTGCATACCCTCTAACTCTAACTAACGGTACTACGTACCTACTAACTCTAACTCTAACTAGCGGTACTACGTACCCTCTAACTCTAACTCTAACTAGCGGTACTACGTACCCTCTAACTCTAACTCTAACTGGCGGTACTACGTACCCTCTAACTCTAACTTTAACTAGCGGTACTACGTACCCTCTAACTCTAGGTACTACGTACCTACTAACTCTCTAACTCTAGGTACTACGTACCTACTAACTAACTAACTCTAGGTACTACGTACCTACTAACTCTCTAACTCTAGGCACTACGTACCTACTAACTCTCTAACTCTAGGCACTACGTACCTACTAACTAACTAACTCTAGGTACTACGTACCTACTAACTCTCTAACTCTAGGCACTACGTACCTACTAACTCTCTAACTCTAGGCACTACGTACCTACTAACTAACTAACTCTAGGTACTACGTACCTACTAACTCTCTAACTCTAGGCACTACGTACCTACTAACTCTCTAACTCTAGGCACTACGTACCTACTAACTAACTAACTCTAGGTACTACGTACCTACTAACTCTCTAACTCTAGGCACTACGTACCTACTAACTAACTAACTCTAGGTACTACGTACCTACTAACTAACCAACTCTAGGCACTACGTACCTACTAACTAACTAACTATTTTCTATTTTATTTTATTTTATTTGTGTGGGAAGGGCGTCTCGCCCTCAATCCCACCCCCCTCAGTCCAAAACTTGGACGACTAAACTCCGCACTAACTCCACTTCTAAGGTGCCCCTTCTAGAAGACAGCATTTGCCTACCGCTCTCCTGTAGGTTTTTCTGTCCTTCGCACCTATCTTCCCACCTATTCGCACTTCTACCGATCGGACTCTTCCGTCCTCATCGGAGTAGGTGCCTACAACTCTCGCCAACCGCCACTGGTTGTTGATGATAGTATCATCCGTAACGATTACGAGATCTCCTTCTCTTAACTCCCTGTTCGGTTTCCTCCACTTGCTTCGCTTATGGAGCGTGGGTAGGTATTCTTCTACCCACCTCCTCCAATACTCTGCGCTTATTGCTTTAGCGACTTTCCAACTCTGGCGGGAATGTATATCATCTGGGTCTACACCCCGCATATCGATGGTCGCTGGCCTTTCCATCAGAAAATGGCTAGGCGTCAACACGTCTAATGACTCAGGGTCATCATTCTCCGGGTATAGCGGTCTGCTATTAATGATCCCCTCGCACTTCGCAAGTACTGTCCGTAAGACGTCTTCAGTGACCATGTGGGTGTTCATTAACTTCGTCATTAGATGCTTTGAACTGCCCACCAGTCTCTCGACGCATCCTAGTGTATGTGGTGCATACGGCGTCCTTCTCTCCCACTTTACTTGTCGTCTTCTCATGGCCGCCCTGACTTCTTCTCCTTCTAAGATGTCCAAGGCTTCTGCCATCTCACTCTCTGCGCCCACAAAGTTGGTGCCGTTGTCGCTGTATATCACTGCGATCGTCCCACCTTTGCGGTCCCTAAACCTTTCTAAGGCGTTAATGAATGCTGATGCGGTTGCATCTTGGGCGAGTTCTATCCCTACCGCCCGCGTATTGTTGCATACGAAGATAATACTGTAGCGTTTCTCCGTGTGTCGCATCACCTTGATCTTTATCGGCCCGAACATGTCCACACCACAATGCGTAAATGGCGGGTCGTGCTGTCTTACCCTACTCGCCGGTAGTGGCGCCATCTCCTGTATGGCTCGCTCCTTCTTCGCCTGTCGGCAAGTCTGGCACTGCCCCACTACCGCTTTAACCTTCTTCCTTAATTGTTTGACCCAATAGGTCCTCCTTATCTCTGTGAGGGTTCTGTTGGTGCCCCCATGCAGTATCGATTTGTGGGAATCCCATATGATCTGGTGGACTATAGGCGATCCTGTGGGAATGATGATGGGTTTCGGTGGCACGACTATGCTGTTGTTATATCCCACCCTAGAATTCATTACTAGAATCCCATCCTCGTTGAGTTGTGGCGACAGCGTAATCAACTCGCTGTCCCGTCGGAGGTGCTGTTGGTTGCCGACACGTTCCACCTCGTCGCCGTAGTTCTTCCGTTGTTCATAGCGGATTATTGCCTTGGCCGCTCCTTCCAGATCTATGGTTTCCCTGGTTTTCTTCTCCTTATTAACTCCCGCGAGGAAATTCCCGAAGGCTCTCCAGTACGCCACTAGTTTCTTGGTCTTGTACCAACTAGAACTGTAGCTGAGGAGTTTGTCCGTCGGGTTATCGCGACGTTCTTGCTTTGGTTGCACGTCCCTAATCTCCCTCACCATCTGGGAGTATATCTCTTCTCCCTCCGAGTCTCCCTCTTCTCCCTCTGACACCACTTCTGAGCCCGGCTCCACCTTTCTCATTGGCGGCCAGGCCTCTTTATCGCTCAGAAATTGTGGCCCATGTTGCCACAATACTTCCTTCTTTAAGAAAGTGTGGCGTTCCACGCCCCTCGACAGCAAGTCCGCTGGGTTCTCGTCTGTTGGGCAGTAGTGCCACCTTTCCAGTTCTGTGCTCGCCCTTATTTCGTCCACTCTATTCGCGACGAATATTGGGTATCTCGTCTTTTCGTTGTGTAGCCAACCAAGCACTACCATGGAGTCCGTCCAGTAGTGTGTCTCCACTATGTTGGGAATAGTATCCACTAGGTAGGCTGTGGCTCTAACTCCTAGTCTCGCAGCTGTCAATTCTAACTTGGGAACAGATGCTGAATCTGGCGGCGTTGACTTAGCCTTGCTAAAGGCTAGTCTGGGCTTGTGAGCCCCCTCTCGTTGTACTAAATAGAGTGCCGCTCCGTATGCCTCTAACGACGCGTCGGAGAACATATGTAGGTCCAGATTCGTCATGTTCCCGTCCGGGAAATACACTCGCGGCATGTTGTATGTTCCCATCCTTTCCAAGTCTCCTGTCCATTTGCTCCACTGTTTCTTGATGTCCTCTGGTACCTCTACGTCCCACTCATCCTTCAATTTATATACTCTCTTGAGTATCTGTTTCCCCGTGACTAGTAATGGGGATGCTAGGCCTAGGGGATCGTATATCCTTGCTATATACGATACATAACCCCTCTTCGTATGGGTGTCTGCGCCCTCTTGGCTCAGCTGATACTTCAGTTCGTCTGTTCCTCTATCCCACACGATTCCCAATGCCTTTTGCTGCGATTGTGTTCTCTTATTCGCCATGTCCTGTCCTTTGGCTGTTGTAGGGTTGTCCATGGTCGATTCTGGTTTCTTGTCCTCTATTGCCTTGATAAATTCTTCTGAACTGGATTGGAATTTGGTCAGGTTGAAGCCGGATCCTTTCAGGATGTTGCGAACCTCGCGCCCTGTTTCCAGTATCTCCTCAACCGTATTTCCAGACTCCATACCGTCGTCTACGTAGAAGCCGCGTCGGATCATATCGACGGCCCTACTGCTATATCTATCTTCCTTCCCCTTTACCGTGTCTCTTACTGCCATAGTCGTCGTAAATGAGGACGACTTGGCCCCCATGTTTTGTACTACCATCTTATATGCCGGTATTATAGGCGGTTCTTCCTCGCCGTTATACCATAAGAAGCGTTGACTGTCGCTGTCTTCCTCTGTTACACGGACTTGGTTGAACATGCCTTCTATGTCGCACGTGAAGGCGTGTTTCCCATTCCTAAATCTAAGTAGTACTTCTATGCCCGAATTGTATATGTTTGGGCCCTCTAGTAGGTAGTCGTTTAAGCACTTTCCGTCGGTCTTTGCCGATGCATCGACTACCATCCTAAGTTTACCTTTCTTTGGGTCTAAAGCTACGTGGAGTGGCAGGTAGTATGTCCTGTCCGTGTTCGGTTAGTCGACCGGTAACTCCACGGCCCATCCCTTCTCGACGTACTTCTTAATCGTTTTGTGAATGTACTCGTTCTTCTCGGTTCATTCTTCTTCTCGTTCTTCTCGTTCTTTAGTGTTTGTTTCAGCTTGCGGAGTCTCGTGAGTACCATCCCTCTATTATCGGGTAGCGGTATCTTCGGTAGTTTCCATACCATTCCTATTGTATACGTCATCGATTCCTCCACGCTTCGTAGAGCCTGTTTGTCTTCTACCGAGGTCCCGACCCCGGTCTCTTTCAGTCCCTCAAAGTCTTGTCTGAGCAGTCTTTTAAGCTGCTCCTCTGCTCCCTCATCACCCATTTCCTGCATTGTTCCTGCGAACATGCATCCTGATGTCTCCGACATCCTGAATGGTATCTTGCTCTTAATTGGACCACTCAGCGTCCACCCGAATGGTGTTAATATGGCCACCGGGTCGCCTGCTTGTCTTCGCCGAAGACCGTTTGCATTCTTTCGTGGGCCATTGGGCAGTCCATACCTACTATGATGGATACCTTCCTAACGTCCACATCTGGGATTGAGAAGTCAACGTCGTCCAGGAATTTGTATTGCTCGACCTCGATGTTGGTTGGCCGCCTGGCATTGATGTTAATTGACTCTATTACTTGGATGGGGTCGATGGTTGCCCCATAATCGCATCCTGGTGCCACTGCTGCAATTGCGCACCGTCCTGTCCTCATCTCTATGATCTCATCTTTGCTAGAGATGGTTGTTACCGCCATTCTGCTTGGCCTTGTTCTCAATCCTATTTCTTCGGCTACCCATTCCTCGACTAATGTGAAGGCAGCTCCACTATCAACCAGCATTAGTGTTGTTACTGATCAATTGCCCTCCCCGATCACTCGCACCGGTACTACTCCAAGTAACACCGTGCCTCTCTTCTTCGCCCCTACCGTGCTCGTTGCCATCGTTTGGCCTCTCCTTTGGCCAAACTTGACCGGCTTCTCTTGGCATTCCCTGGCCTTGTGTCCACTCTTCACACATCGCGAGCAGATTTTATTGCTCGACACGTAATCTATCTGGTCTTGCCTCGGTAGCGCCTGCCAGTACCTGCAGTTCATGGTTTTATGAAGCGCATTTGCGTGTAACTGGCATTTGCTCTTTGGGTCGTAGCCCTCTTTATACAATGCATTGCGTATCGCAGTTATATTCGTACCAAAGTTCCTACTATTCTTATTGACTGGATTTGGCCTACTGGACGTACTGGGGTTATGTTTATTCATGTTGTTATTGTTCCCCTGTCCGTTCCATGATGTTGTCTTATCTTCGTTTGCCTGTGGACTTGCAGTCCCCTGGGTCGCTGCGTATGGCAATGATTGCCTGAGCCTCGGCAATGCGTTTGATGTATTGTGCTCTGGTTTCGGCCTGTAGTGATCTGTCTTTGGTCCCTTTCCCAGGCTATCTTCGCTATAGACTGGGTCCGTTATTAGTTCAGCCTCGTAATTTAAGAAGTTTGACATTTCTTCTAAACCCGGTTCCGCACCCTTCTTGTCTCGAGTGGAGAAAGCAATTTTCCTCCACTTGTTGCGCATCCAACTCGGTAGTGCCTGCGCTATCGTGGTGATGTTATTGGACGCGTTGAGCTCGTATGGCGCGTCTAGCGTCTTCAACACGATTAGCGCCTTTTCGACTTTGTTGGCAAATGTCTTGATGCTAACGGGGTTATCCTGTAGGCCACCCGATGTTATGCCTCTCAGCGTCTGCCTGATGATCTTGGCCGGGTGCCCGTATTCCCTATCCAGTGCCCGCCATGCTGTCGTGAAGCCGCCCTCTATTCCCTGATATTGCCTCACGATGTCGTATGCTGGGCCTCCCGTGTACACTTGTAGATACTTTAGGCACTCCGCCTGCGTCAAGTTTTTTGTTAGTATTTCGTTACTATACATTCGCCGAAACTGTAAATATTCTTCCGGCCTACTCCCATCGAACTTGAATGGTTCCACGGGTGGTAACTCGATCCTCGTTTTCAAAGCATCGATCAACGTGGCCATCCCTATCGCCTGCGCTTCCAATGGATTCGACGGGTGCTGTATAGTTTCCCCTGTCTGGTGCTAATTGAAGAGATACGCCTATTCCTACTATCGGAAGAGACGGTAACAATACCTGCAATATCCTACTGTAAAGTTTGTAAATCAAATCATAAATCCGACCTTCTCACCAAAACAGTAAACCCTAAGTAAGCGAATATATTGCAGTATCGATCTCTTATAACCGGTGAGGCAGAAAACAGTCTACGAGCAGACAAACTTCGGTAAAACAAATCCCGCGCAGCGAATCCTAAAATCAGGCTGACTCACTGACGGACTAAGGGGCTCGTATACTTTGCCGCGGTGTGATTTATATGGTTGGGCGAAGGGACGCTAGCTAGGTACAGAGCAGATTTGGAGATGTCTAACTAGCGGGCAAAGCACAGTACGGACTAAGTTAATTTTATATATTTCGAGGTGTAAATAATTTCTAACGCGTGTGTGTTAATTCTGGACGGTCAAAAACAGTTTTGCTCCTTCACATATATAATTACTGGGTACGGTGTGCATTTTACGAATATTCTAATTTTATAACTTGTAGGTCCAATACTCACGAATGGTAAGGTTCCTTCCCCTCTTGCGTATTTCCAGGACTCAAATTCAGGCATAAGGTTAATACTACGCCCAGAATTCGGCAATTTTAGGTACCAGGTCCCTGATACTAAGAAGAGATGTGTTAGTTTACTACTGTAGGCGTACGGGTACTAATAGCTATCCTGGCTCCTATCTAGAATTTTAATCACCCAGGTAGTCCGGGTAACTTCCTATTAGGGCGTTGGCGGGGACACGGTAGATGTTAGTATCCCTAATAGCCTCAATTTATTTGCGCCTAGCGTAAACTGCCCTACCGCCTGAACGGTACAATCCCAATTCAGGTGAAAACACAGCAACCCCTTAGCCTACAAGTTCTGATGTAATGGACACTGTCGTACTGCAAATAGTCGCGCACACACCTGTACTTAGCAAGAGTTAAGCGTACAGTTTGCTGCACCCTAACCAATGTGTATGCCTTGTACCGGTGTGCCTACGTCCTATCTGCGTACTAGTATCTGCTTATGCTCTCCCTCTCCCCCGTAGGAATGTGAAGGTCTACTGTGGGTTTTCCTGAATCAAGACAGTACAGTCCCTATGATGTAATTTTGGGCTTACAGCGTGTCACTACGTCTACCTTTTGATCTTTGGTCTTACACTTAGGTAGCAAGGATCGAACGCTGTCTAACCTTTCAGGCGATGGGCGAATAACTTTAAATGGTATTGCGGGTTGTCTCTCGTCTACATTCCTGTGATGTTCCCGTTCATTGCTGCGGCCCGATCTCTAGCCGGCCATCCTGTCCCTGAGTTTGTTCACCGTAGTGAATCCATGGTAAAACAGGTAGAAAGCTGAGAGAATATTCTGACTTTATTACAGAAGATACAATTATAATACAATGTAATCTGAGAATAAACTAAGCACGACAGAATAATAATGTGAATATAATCTGTGAAGTAGAGTGAATAACTAATGAACGAATCGCACCTTTATATACTAAATTTGTGCCGCAATCAATCGAGAAAATTCTCGATTGTTCTATGGGTTCTAACAAGGTTTTAAAGATAGCTTATTGGTCCAGCTAATATATAACTTGCACGACATTGGTTACAATCAAATAACTACGGCCTTATTGGTACAGACAAATGCAATTAATTTGTAGCGGTTAATTTAAATGAGTTGAAATTCTGCACAAAAAATAATTCGCACTTACTAGGATTCGAACTCGATACCTACTACACATATAATTTCCAACGCTCTACCAACTGAGCTACTGAACCACTTGACCGATAGATACACAATAGATAGAACCAATACTAATGAGAACTCAAAGCAATCTTTACAAAGTTAATTCGAATAAAATAAAATTTTGAAAATCCACGGCATTCAGGGAATATAATTCTATACCGCTCCATGAAAACAGGATATTATCGTGCATAAAATATACGGTTTTCACCAATAATCAATCAAACTATAGAATACTTAGGGCGTACTTACATATTTACAATTAAGTTTCAAACAATACTTCCTTTCTACGTAATGATTCGATACAAAATAATTACAAATTCAAACTTTACGTATTTAAGGCTTTACTAAGTAAGTACAATATAAATCTAAATTAAATTCACCAATATAAATCTATTGCATCTCAATATTGCATAAATTCAAACAATTACAAATACAAATAAATGAAAACAATAAGAAAGGCTCGCAAGTCTTCCATCTACTATTGCATCTCAAATATTGCATAAATTCAAGTAATTACAAATACTTTCGTACCTAAATGTAGATTGCATAAGTTTGGAATAATTACAAATATGAGTCTTTCTGAGCACAAAATTTTCTGTCTATAAAACTTTCTCTTTAGGTACAAATACTGCTTATAAAATATAAATTGCATAATATTCGGAACAATATAAATTGCATAAGTTCGAAATAATCACGTAAATATAAAATATAAATTCTTACTAAATATAAATCTTACTAAATATAAGTCTTTACTTAAATATAAATATAAACTGCATAAGTTTAGAATAATATAAACCTTTGCATCTCAAATATGAAACATAAATCTTTCAAATATAAGTTCCTTCTAAACTTTCTAAATTTCATAAATTCGGAACAATACAAATTGCATAAGTTTGGACTCACCTCTTTGGGTAGTTTTACTAAATATGAGTCCCTTTTCAGAATACAAAACTTTCTAAATATAAAACATATAATTCAAATAAATCACAAATCATAAGAAATGTTCACGAGTCTTACGTCCACCCTTGCCCTCCCTTTTATCGCTTAGTTGATCGAGCCCTGCCGCGTCCTCGAAAACTGCACACAGGTGACTTTGCTCGCGATATGGGACTAATGGGGCGAGTCACTGGTTTACTTGGGACGTTGAGAGACGGTGCGGCTATTTCCTCGCAAATTCGTCTGTTTGGCATCCCAAAACCTCGACCAATTCCTCGTGACCGATCAGTCGTCACTACAGTTGGTAGAACGTCTGGGAACGCGTGAGAAGCGGACGACGCAGACCCAAGAGTAGCTTGTGCCCCCTGTTGATCAGCTGGTGTATGTCCCGATCCTCCTACTGGTTCTCTTGGAAGTGATACCGTATCCCGAGTAACTCGAATGGTCGGCTCAATTCCCTTGCGTTCTTCTACATTAATAATTTTCTTTAATTGTTGGCCCACTTTCTGGACCCGTATGATCCTACCCTGCCCGTCCTCCCGAGGGTGACGTGCAGACGGCGCAACCGGAGTGGCTGGTATATTTGTCGCCTCTAGGACCTCTTCTTCCTCGAATACGCTCGCTCGTATACGTTTGTGGTAAAACGCGGCTCGGTACGCCCATGCGACGGTTAACCAAGCTCCCTTGTTCCGCTTTTCAGTTCGGAAACGATCGAATTCACCATACGTAATCCGATTAACGACTTTCTGAAAATTCCACGTGTTTTGTTATCCGGGTGAATCTGTAGTAGATACTCGCGCACCACTCGGAATCCGCTGTCGTGGGGCAAAATATCGACAACCTCGATAAGTTCGTCATATTGAGGCATAGCGGAGATGTATCCTTCCGACATCATCGTCTGGGGATTTACCGCCCAAAATCCGAGATGCGCTCTCATCGGAAACCGTCTTCTCTGTGCCGATACATGTTCGTCGGCTAAATCTTCCCACTCATCAAATAACTTCCTCACGAGTTTAACAGATTCGTGTTCATAAGGTATGTCTCTCAGTTGGCATTCAGATGCTCGATGTCCCTTTATATTGCAGTAAGTACATTGAGCCATAAATCTCCAGCAAGTATAAAAGGTATGAGACCCTTGATCCCCACACCATCCACAGATTAGCTGAGACGTAGTAATGTGCTTTCCACTGCACTTTGCCATATGATGTCCAGCGACGCCACATTTACTACACATCGTATTAGCAGGGTACCACACTCGTTCGTATATAAGATCTCCAATCGGTCGAGCGCTTCCTCCCATACTATAATCGTAATCATCTGGGTCTATGGGTTGGTAGGTTTCTGAAGGTTGTATACAAACTATAGCATCTGTTGCTTCAAGTTGTCGAATCTCCGTCTGAGATTTCTTCGGGAGGTTCCTTTCTATCTCAAGAAGTTCCTCTAAAGGATCGCCGGCGATCGTAGTAGTTACTTCGAATTCATCACCAAGGTGACCGATAGGCGCGCGCGTCTGCCGTGATTCATCCATAATCTCCACGATACGTTCTCCTTCATAGGGTAACAATGTAAACATAGATGGTCTTTCGATAAGAGATCCCGCACAGCGAAGATACACGTCTCGAAATATACTAAATCCTGCTCGAGTAAAGGCATTGCTGTCTTTGCGAGCTTCGCTGTACTTTCCGATAATTCTTTTATACCAAATATAGTGTAATCCTTGGCTCCAAATCTTTCGAATGGCGCTGCTGCCTCCTCTTGGATATCATATCCCCATCTCGGCTCTCCTTGTATCCCTTTCTCCATAATTAGGGGTGTAGTTACATAATCATTACTACTAGAGGGAATACAACAGAGTTTGTGGTTAGTTGTGAGGAGACGTGAGAGTTTCGTCTGCCTTTTGGGCTTCGACAACGCTCTAACCTCCTACCCATAGCCTAAGATCTAAGGTTTCTTTAATGACACGCTGCTTCTTATCTAAAATTTTTTGCCGAAATAAAAAACGAATTTGGGCTAAACTGGCTGTGAGTCTAAAATACTCACTTTTTGATCCCAAACTATTATCAGAAAATAAGCAGTCAAGAATTAGTAATAAATATAGGGGATTCTATTTATTGACGTAACTTATTGAAACAAGACCGTGTAAAATTTAATTAAAATTTTAAGAAAGGCTCGCAAGTCTTCCTCTCTTGTTTCTCTAATTTTAAGTTCCACCCGACTGTACCCTGAAATCTATTCACTGGAGAAAATTTTAAAAATTTTTCAAATCCAAATGGATTGTCTAAAATTTTGAAAATGTCTCAATATTGTGAGTTCCAAGTAGAATTCCATTTCTTATACCTACAAATCCCGCTCCTATGTGACACATAAGGGTACTACCCTCAATGTTCACATATAAAGACAATGGAATTCTACCGCTGTCCTTACTACGGTGTACAGGTACGTGGAAATCTATTTGTAAACTCCTAATTATTTACTAGTATTAGGTGGAGATTTGTAATCTCCAGACTCGTTACGAGTCTCTTCAAGAAGTACGAGACGTTGAGTCGGTCTGTCTACTGTACGACCGTCAATTGTCCGTACTGTTACAGTTCTTGTCACTCCATCCATAGATGGATGTGTGGCTAAAATGACACCTGTTATCCAGAAGCGTCTTTTTAGATTCACTTCTGCCAACAGCACGTGATCTCCCGGCTTTAATGCGCGGGTGTTATTATACCAGTTTGTTCTGGCAGAAATAGAGGGCAAATAATGGTTTTGCCATATTTCCCAGAATTTGTTAGCTAGTAGTTGCGTGATTTTCCACGCTTTTCTACCGTAGCTGTCGCTTTCTATTGGAATAGAAATCGGCGTTAAAGTGGTCGGTGCCTGCATTAGCAGGTGTGCTGGTGTCAAAGCGAATTGAGATTGTTTGTCATCGGGTACTAATACTATTGGTCTAGTATTTAGTATTGCCTCGATTTCAACAAACAATGTTGTCAGTTGGTCGTCTGTTAATATGTGGTTTACTGGAATGACCTTTGCCATGGCCGTTTTGATAGATCTTATCAGTCTCTCCCAGACTCCGCCTCTCCAAGGACTATCTGGAGGATTAAACTTCCAAACAATCTTGTGAGGTTGTAGTTCGTTCGAGATTTGATCATGATCTAATTTCTTAAAGGCTCTAGCAATCTCATTCCGAGCACCAACAAAGTTTGTCCCTTGGTCTGAGTACAAGCATTTTACTAGTCCGCGTCTAGCGATAAATCGCCGCAGTGCTAGTATAAACGCGTTGGTGGAAAGATCCATCACACGTTCAATGTGAACTGCCCTACTGGACATACATGTGAAAATCAGTCCCCAGCGTTTTACTAGTATACGTCCACGTTTCGTATGTATGGGACCAAAGCAATCAATTCCCGTCTCTGTAAAAGGTGGTCTGAATGCTTGAAGTCGTGCTTGTGGTAGTTCACTCATTTCTTGGGTACCTATTCTAGAATGTACCTTTTTACAAATAATACACGTACGTGTCACTGAACTTAATGCTTTACTGGGTCTAATTAATACAAATCTAGTACGTAAGTAGGAAAGACAGTGGTGTCTTCCAGCGTGTTTCAAATGTAAATGTGCGTCCAGTATCATTGCACGTTGTAGTTCGTGGTGTTGCGGTATTATTATTGGGTACCTAAAGTTCGTGTTAAAGTCAATGTTTTGAAGCCGAGATTTATGACAAATTAAGCCATTATAAATAATCGGACTCCAACTCAGTATCGGTGACGACTTGATTGGTTGACCTTGATTTATAGATGTGAATTCGCGCGCGAAATATCGCAGTTGGTAATGGCGAATTAATTTAATCTCACACCTGTCAATCTCAGCCAATGTAAGTCGACGTGTAAAGTCACGTTTGCCTTTAACGTATTGTACAAAACGTACAATCCACGCTAATTTTCGGCAAGCGTTTGTCCAAGAGTCTGTTAAGTTTACAATACGGTCGACGTAAGTATTTGTGACGTCATCAGGTAAGTCAATGGAGATTTTGGAAGGTTTTGAATTACTAGAAGGGCCCACGGGTCCGCCGGTAAGTATTCCCTTGTTGACTGTTGATCCGTCCGGGTCTACAAGTAATTTGTCCTTCTTTGTCTTCTTACCTTGATTGTCGGTACTTTGTAAGTCGATCGCTAATGGTGGTTTGAACTCTATGGGGTCAGCAGGTTTTGGTAAGCTTATTTTCCTGCCGACATTAATCCCAGGTTTCACCATGGGTTGTAAGTTCGGTATGTCTCTTGAGCGCAAAGTAACACCTGTATTTACATTAGCGTAGGTACTACCCACATCTGTAATACATGAGGTTTCACCGTGCTTATGGTTGCTCAAGTGTGTCAAATTTGGTAGTTTGTCAATACAAGGCCGCTCCAATAGGGAAACTGCGGCTTTATTGTTAGTCAATACATTACTAGTGTCTAGTCGACTGTCTAGTAGTGCGTCTGGCGATACGTCTGGTAACGTATCTGGTTGTTTGTCACTAGAAGGCCGCTCCAATAGGGAAACTGCGGCTTTACTGTTTGTCAGTGTGTTACTAACGTCTGGTGGAACATTTTGTGATATGTCTGGCAAAACGTCTGGTTGACCGTCTAGTAACGTGTCTGGTTGACCGTCTGGTAACGTGTCTGGTTGACCGTCTGGCGATATGTCTGGTGTAGAAAGGCTCGCAAGTCTTCCTCTCTTGACCTTTGAAGTTATATCCTTCCATTTCGCCTTCGGTTTTTTCTTGAGTTTTGCCGCCGTCGTCTTTTTCTTTGTCTTCCCCTTTTTTGGTTTCTTGATTTCGGCGTCCTTAGGAATGGTGTTGGACTTGTTGTCGTATAACGGAGGCCAATCTTGTGTCGATTTCTGCAAGAACTGGGGTCCGTGTTGCCAAAACTCTTTGTTCTCCGGTTTACAGAATTCCTCAGGCATCATTCCTCGCGACGCAATATCAGCTGGGTTTTGTGGTCCTGGACAATGTCGCCAATCCTCTTTTATCGAACGGTCTAGAATCTCCGCGCGACGGTTAGCTACGAATGTCTTGAATTCGAGTGTGTCGTTGTTTATGTAAAATAAAACTAACGTCGCGTCAGTCCAATAAAATATCTGTAAACTCGACTGTAGTTCTGTCTGTATGAGGTTCACGATGGTGGTTGACAGGGTCGCGGCTTGTAGCTCGGCTCGTGGTGTCGTCATATACTTAGTAGGCATGGTCTTAGCCTTGGAAGTAATGAGCGAAACATCGAACTCGTCTGATTCTACTTGTCTGCGCAAATACGCTGCCACACCAAAACCGTTGTCACTGGCGTCAGAAAAACAGTGTAGTTCCAGGTTGTCAGGAAATGTACTTTGTAATGGAAAGTAAACCCTGGGTATGAAATAATCCTCTAGCGAAGACAATTCCGCCTCCCAGGTCTTCCATAAGTCCACTTGGTCTGATGAGATCGGCTCGTCCCACGTTAGTCCATCCTTCCATATACTGCGCATATAAATGCGGGCTTGCAGTATCACTGGACTGATGAATCCTAACGGGTCGAACAATCGGCTCAACTTTGACAAGCATGATCTCTTGGTCAGTGTGTTTCCTTGACTGTCCAGTCTCACCTTCACTCGAAAGTTGTCTGTGTTTGGGTCCCAAAAGAGCCCCAACACCTTAGTCGTCGGTAGTGGTTCGAACTCTAGGTCTATGTCACCACCTCCACGCTCAGTAGTTCCGAATGAGTCAACTAATTCGGCACTGTTTGAGGCGAATTTGGTGAGGTTAAAACCTCCGCCCGCCAAGCAGTCCCGTAATTGATGTGCTACTGTTGTAGCACGTTCTACTGTGTCGCAACTTTGTAAACCGTCATCAACGTAAAAGTCACGTTCTACAATTCTAATTATCTCTGGGTCATACAGATGTTTCTGATCTCTAGCGGCTTGCTTCAAGGCGTACATCGTACAATTTGGGCTGTCTCTGGCACCGAAAACGCGAACTTGCATTTGGTAAGTCGCTGGTGGTAGACTTAAGTCCCCTTCCGGATACCAGAGAAACCGCAAACTGTCTCTGTCTCGCTCTAACGCTTTTACTTGGTGAAACATCGCTTCAACGTCGCAAGTAAAGGCTACTTGACGCTGACGGAAGCGCATAATCACCCCCATAAGATAATTATTCATGTTCGGTCCATCCATCAATTCACTATTGAGGGACATTCCCTCAAACAGAGCCGCACAGTCATTGACTACGCGTACTTTATCTGGTTTGTCGGGATGTCTCACATAGTGATGTGGCAGGTAGTATGTCTGGTCGGTCACTCGCTCCGGGTTAGTCATTCGGATAGCGTATCCTTCAGTCAAATACGTCTCCATCTGAGTGTTGTACTGCAGATGGGCTTTCTCGTCCTTTAATAGACGTTGTCGTATTGAGTGTAGACGTCTCAAAGCCAGTGGGTAGTTATTTATAAGTTTAGGACTTTGGCTACGCCATAACATCCCCACCTCGTAATGTCCGTCCTCCGTCTGTCGGATAGTATCTTCCATGATCTTTAGGGATTGTTTCTCCTGTTCCGACATACAAGGTTCGTAGCTACCAGGTTCAGCTGTATCTTGTTCTAACCACCTGATAGTCTTCTCCGTTAATTCTTTGTCCAAGGCGGCTTGTTCCAACTGATGAATTTTCAACGCGTCATCGTCGATATCGGCGGGCACTGTTGAGGTTATTGGGGTAGGTAGACTCGCAAGCCTATCATCTGTCGTCGATGGAATCTCTAGCTGATTCGTCTTCTCCCCAAGTTCTAAACTCACCTGGTGGGTTAGCTGCTCCTTGTGACTTATCATACTAGTTACACGTCTGTCATGTTTTGTCGACTGTAGTGTAGTATGGTTCACGTCGTGTGAAAAGGAATGAATTGAATTTGTAGTTAATAAACTACATGTACTCTGTACATCGTCTTCCTCGTCACTTACGTCTAATGTGCGCACAGGCGCTCGAGTATACCACCCTATCGGCGTTCTGCAGGCGTATGCGTTTCCTGCTACAACTGCCGATGGTCTGGTTTCCCACACCTGATGTAGGTTGAATTGGTCCGTCCCGATCAGCATTGCTACCGATCTATAATTGACAGGACATTTGGGTACACCAAGGTGTCTGAAATACTTACAGTCCTCCAGAGATTGTTCCGGCACTGGACCTAGTAGGTTACTAAAGTCCTTCGTGGCCGCAAAGGTTAAATCTCTAAAAGGTAACAAAGACCTCTCCCTCTCGCTGTGTTGCGATTTTGGAAGAAGAGAGTCTAAGTCCAACTTAACTCGTGTCACTGGTATTGCACGCTGGCCGTGCATACTACTTACTGTATAACTGACGTGTTTACCTTGTTTTAGATCCGTCACGACGTCAGCTATCTTTTCGTCCACGTAGCTATGGGATGAGGCTGAATCTAGAATCGCATAGATCCTCTTG
Source organism: Nemertoderma westbladi (assembly GCA_032718475.1). Lineage (NCBI taxonomy): Eukaryota > Metazoa > Xenacoelomorpha > Nemertodermatida > Nemertodermatidae > Nemertoderma > Nemertoderma westbladi. The sequence goes on from JAUCBJ010003834.1 coordinate 49,515, forward strand.
CTCCCCTTTGTGCCAGTAACCTTGATCGGGATTACACTGAATCCCTTCAGTTGGTCAGTGGTTAGAAGCGCGATCGACGGTTGTTCGTCTCCATTGGAATATACATCGTCGTCTTCTGATTCTTCGTCCGACGATCCGGATTGTTCTGAGAAGCAATCCTCAATATGGGTCACGAAGGTTGGAGTCGTTTTCGATTCTCGTTTTCGGTAAGCCGCATCACATCTCGCTGCTGCTTCCGGGTGTTCCCTGGCGAAACGTTTCGTCGGCGTGTGGCTGTCTGTGTGGAGCAGACCGTCGTGGTTGCGTCCACAGGATGGACAAGTGTCGGTATTTGGGCAATCCTTACGGACGTGTCCGTGTCGCGTACACCGCCAACAAGAGTCCAGTGGCCGTATCTGCAGCCGTCGTTCTTCCGAGTTCAACTCGCGAAATTGTCGACAACCTCGTAACTTGTGACCAATATACCGCTTACCTAGATGTTCGCAGTATTGGCAGCCGTTGAAGTCGGTGCTGAGTTGCTGTCTCGTCTGTTTCGTCCCAATGGGCGCAGATACTCTATTACCGTCTGAGAATTGTCGTGATTCCGTCGGTGTGGCGTAAGTGGCCGTCTTTGTGGATGTTGTCTGGGGTTTTTGTCGGTTGGAGGATGGCAGTGTGATCCCTTCTGCCACGATGTGCTGGTCGGTATAGTTAGATCGAGTTTCTACTACCGCCTCCCTGGATATTAAAAGGTACACATCTTCTAATTTTAAGAATCCTCCCCGCTCCTCTCGCTGGTATTCGACCTTCCTCCACTCCCGACGGAGTCGATGGTGGAGTCGTCCTATTATCTTTAATAGAACTGTAGGGGTATTCCCGTAATCAAGTTGTCCAATTGATCTTAAGGTAGTGATAGCGTTCTTAATCTCGTCAGCCAGTTTTAGTAAGTCGACGGGTTTAGTGATAGCCCCTCCCTTACAGAGTTCCTCTATTACTGACCTGGCCATACTCACTGTACCTCCGTATATCGAAGTCAAACGATCGTACGCTAGTTCGAAAGCGTCCGGTACACCAACGAAGGTCTCCGCCAAACGTTTAGGTTCTCCTGACAACGTTTGGAGCAGGTAATTGAACTTCTCCCGTGATGTAAAGGCGCACACGGCGATCTGGGATTCGATATAGTCTACGAAGGTATGCCAGTGTTTTGAGCTACCGGAGAACTTCGGTGGTTGTTGTACCGGCAATCCCTGTCTGGCTGCGAATTTCGCTATCTCCTCGGCAACGTTCAGAGTTTCGCGTCCTTGGTTGGTAACCTGGTTGATGTTCTCCCTTCTTGGCGCTTTTCCCTGATACGATGTGGGGTTTGAAGGTACCGGTCTTTGTGGTCCCTTCGGGTGTCTATTGTGTTCGAATTCGGAATTTCTCGAACTGTCGGTTTGAACTTCCTCCAGACGCTCCTCGATCTGAGCCAACTTGTTGACAACTGGTCGCAGGATGTCGGCGAACTGTTGTGTACTAATTGCGTCCGTTGGTTGTAACGCCTTCTGTGTTGGTGTATTCTGTGGAGGATTGTCTGCAAAGGAGTTGTCTGAACGCTCGCGTTTATATTCATCGGCCGCCCCTGTTCTAAATACCTCGCGTTTCGGGTAATCCGATTCGCTCGAAGTACTACTATCATCCGGATATGGTGGTCGACGTGCTCGCGTCCGTTGCGTCGTACGAATTCTAACATTCCGTTTCGGAACATCGTCCACTGATCTCCGTTGTTCGGTAGGCTCACAAGTCTTCCTCGAAGTCGTAGATTGCGATGTAAACTGGTTGAATGGTCGCGTCTCCACTGTTCTCCGTTGTTCGGTAGGCTCACAAGTCTTCCTCGAAGTCGTAGATTGCGACGTAAACTGATTGAACGGTGGTCGGACGACCGCGTTTGAATCCAAAGGCCTTGTAGGCCGAAATGTCATTGGGTAATCGTAGTGCGTAACGGGTTTAGGTGTCAAAGGTGGACTCACCTGTTTTGTCGTCAGTAGTGCAGGTCCGACTAATAAACTACTACGATCTGTAATCGGTGGGTTACTTACCTTGACTTTCGGAATAGGCGACGACGTTGCTCTTGGCGGGGTAAACTCGTCCGGAATAACAAACCTGTGTTCCGTCACACCATGGATAGGAGAGATATCGCTGCTACCAGCAATCGAAATAGGTTCCTTAGTCGTAACCGGTGCAAACATATGAGTTACCTGTGGGAATCGTTGACACACGTCTTTTACTAATTGTCGTTCCCGTCCGGGTGCTCCCACGCTTCCTTCTTTCTTTCGTTCCTGAATTTGGCGATGTCTTACCTCCAACTGGTCCAAATCATGTCCGTCACGAGATCTCATCGATCGATCGCGGGCTTGTAGATCCAGGTCTTCCTTGGCGTTGGCTAATTCTCTCGCCTTCTTCTCGAGTTCGAAACGAAGTTTAACTTCTTTCTCTCGTTGTTCCGTTTGTTGTTGCTGCGCCTCGAGTTCCGCTTGTCGTATAGCTGACTGGGCCTTTATTTGCCGTGTCTTCATTTCTGCTCTGGCTTCTAAAACTAACCGGTTTCTCTCTAACTCCGCCGCTGCCGCTGCCGCTGCCGCTTGTCGCTCTGACTCAGCCGCTGCTGCTTGTCGCTCTGACTCAGCCGCTGCCGCTTGTCGCTCTGACTCAGCCGCTGCCGCTGCTGCTGCCGCTTGTCGCTCTGACTCAGCCGCTGCTGCTGCTGCTGTTTGTTGCGCAATGTCCAACTCTAACCTTTCCATCTCGGCTGCTTCCAACTCGGCTTGTTCTTGCAGGTGGGAGATTCTTGCTATATTTGCAACGCGTAGCTTCTCTTCTTCTACTGCTGCTTGTAGCATTAGAAGTTGAGTTTGTTCCTCCATTTCCTGTTGTTGTCTGCAGAGCTGTTGTTGTCGAGCAATTTCTGACGTAGCCATACTTCCCTCGCCGATTTCGCTACGAATACTCACCAGAGATTGATCCAGTATTCCCGGTGCCGATTCGATTCGTACGGGTGAAGTTTCCCTCGTATATTCCGGCACGGTTTCCAAATCGCCGACGTCTTCGCCGCACATACGTAAGTGGTCCGTCAGATGTTTCAATTGTCCATCCAGTCGGTACAGTTCCTGTTCTTCCTCGGGCTGTAATAATTCGTCCGAAACTGACTCACCTAACAACTGGTCCGCTTGTTCCTGTTGTATCTGTCTAATCGTCGACTTAAACTGAATCAGTTTCTCTCTAGTGATCATTAGTTTCTCGAGGATTCTAAGTTGGGTATCCATGTCCTGTCTCTGTCTAGCTAGATCTTGTAGGCCAACTAGATTATCTACGGACTTATATACTTTACTCTGTACTCTAACCTGGAGGGTGTAGAACTCGAATCGAGACATCGGAGTGGTCAACCCGTCTAATATGCGTTGGCCTTCTCCAATACTCCTGGTTATATGCGCCATGTAACCACCGACGCTTCTAACCACGCTCTCTGTGCTTCCTGCTGAACTTACCATTTCCGTTTCCCTGTATCTAGGTTGCGGAACAGTTAGAAAGTCCTCGGTCCTGCCGTCGCCTCGTACTACGGCATCCGGTACTCCCGTTGGATGTACTGGTGACGCACACGGTGTAGGTTCGGTAGGCTCGCGAGTCTTCCCCTGTGGTTCTTCCGCTGCTGACTTATCTCCGTTGCACGAGTCATAGTCGGTTTGTGTATTCTTTGTATAGTCTTGTTTGTCACTCATTTCAGTAGTTGTAAGTCAAGTGAAGTGAGTGTCAAAGTATCGAGTTTACCGTATTTGTATAAAACGGTACTAATTACAGTCATATAAAATTAGCCTACCGGCCGATTTTATAGCAGATGAATAAAATTAGCCTAAACGGCCAATTTTACAGCAAATAAATGTCACGGAATAAGTATATAATAAAAATTAGCCTAGCGGCCAATTTTACAACAAATAAATCGGATAACGATATGCGTTATCAAAAGGTAAATTAAATACAATAATACGGACTAATTCAGCAATGAACAAAGAAATCATACGGAATGCATAAATACTTGAGACAGTGGAACCCACAATAATTTTAACTAATACGGTAATGCCTAACTTATTTATGCAACTTTTCGAACTCACCCACTCCAATAATTCTCCAGAAAAACAGATTCCCAGATACAAACCGGACGTGAACCTTTCCGTTTTTAACGTTGCGGACGAAACGCGATTTTCCCAACCAAAGTTGTTGAGTTATCTATCTCCCAAACTTGCTAAACACGGTCTTGCTCCCGTTACAGTCTAGAAATGAGTTCTGAATCCTGAAAAACAAAAGAGTTAGGTTTTACTTTACGAAAATTTTGTACCGGTACAATATGGTATTTAAACCCTTTTAAACACCGGTATTCAATTCCAAAATATTTTACACGCGGTTCAAATCAAATTTTATTTCAAAAAATTAGCACTTAGCTAATCAAATACAAATTTTTACCTCAAAATACAGAATTTTCAAATAACTTTAGTCCTACCGAACCGTAGTTCAGTAAAACACATTCCTACTAATTGAAGAGATACGCCTATTCCTACTATCGGAAGAGACGGTAACAATACCTGCAATATCCTACTGTAAAGTTTGTAAATCAAATCATAAATCCGACCTTCTCACCAAAACAGTAAACCCTAAGTAAGCGAATATATTGCAGTATCGATCTCTTATAACCGGTGAGGCAGAAAACAGTCTACGAGCAGACAAACTTCGGTAAAACAAATCCCGCGCAGCGAATCCTAAAATCAGGCTGACTCACTGACGGACTAAGGGGCTCGTATACTTTGCCGCGGTGTGATTTATATGGTTGGGCGAAGGGACGCTAGCTAGGTACAGAGCAGATTTGGAGATGTCTAACTAGCGGGCAAAGCACAGTACGGACTAAGTTAATTTTATATATTTCGAGGTGTAAATAATTTCTAACGCGTGTGTGTTAATTCTGGACGGTCAAAAACAGTTTTGCTCCTTCACATATATAATTACTGGGTACGGTGTGCATTTTACGAATATTCTAATTTTATAACTTGTAGGTCCAATACTCACGAATGGTAAGGTTCCTTCCCCTCTTGCGTATTTCCAGGACTCAAATTCAGGCATAAGGTTAATACTACGCCCAGAATTCGGCAATTTTAGGTACCAGGTCCCTGATACTAAGAAGAGATGTGTTAGTTTACTACTGTAGGCGTACGGGTACTAATAGCTATCCTGGCTCCTATCTAGAATTTTAATCACCCAGGTAGTCCGGGTAACTTCCTATTAGGGCGTTGGCGGGGACACGGTAGATGTTAGTATCCCTAATAGCCTCAATTTATTTGCGCCTAGCGTAAACTGCCCTACCGCCTGAACGGTACAATCCCAATTCAGGTGAAAACACAGCAACCCCTTAGCCTACAAGTTCTGATGTAATGGACACTGTCGTACTGCAAATAGTCGCGCACACACCTGTACTTAGCAAGAGTTAAGCGTACAGTTTGCTGCACCCTAACCAATGTGTATGCCTTGTACCGGTGTGCCTACGTCCTATCTGCGTACTAGTATCTGCTTATGCTCTCCCTCTCCCCCGTAGGAATGTGAAGGTCTACTGTGGGTTTTCCTGAATCAAGACAGTACAGTCCCTATGATGTAATTTTGGGCTTATAGCGTGTCACTACGTCTACCTTTTGATCTTTGGTCTTACACTTAGGTAGCAAGGATCGAACGCTGTCTAACCTTTCAGGCGATGGGCGAATAACTTTAAATGGTATTGCGGGTTGTCTCTCGTCTACATTCCTGTGATGTTCCCGTTCATTGCTGCGGCCCGATCTCTAGCCGGCCATCCTGTCCCTGAGTTTGTTCACCGTAGTGAATCCATGGTAAAACAGGTAGAAAGCTGAGAGAATATTCTGACTTTATTACAGAAGATACAATTATAATACAATGTAATCTGAGAATAAACTAAGCACGACAGAATAATAATGTGAATATAATCTGTGAAGTAGAGTGAATAACTAATGAACGAATCGCACCTTTATATACTAAATTTGTGCCGCAATCAATCGAGAAAATTCTCGATTGTTCTATGGGTTCTAACAAGGTTTTAAAGATAGCTTATTGGTCCAGCTAATATATAACTTGCACGACATTGGTTACAATCAAATAACTACGGCCTTATTGGTACAGACAAATGCAATTAATTTGTAGCGGTTAATTTAAATGAGTTGAAATTCTGCACAAAAAATAATTCGCACTTACTAGGATTCGAACTCGATACCTACTACACATATAATTTCCAACGCTCTACCAACTGAGCTACTGAACCACTTGACCGATAGATACACAATAGATAGAACCAATACTAATGAGAACTCAAAGCAATCTTTACAAAGTTAATTCGAATAAAATAAAATTTTGAAAATCCACGGCATTCAGGGAATATAATTCTATAGGTGCGTTCCGTCTGTCCTATTTCTTGACCTTCTCTGGCTTGGGTATGTCATTGGGGGTAGCGGCCCCCTCCATATATCTGTGTCACACGATCTGTTTTCGTCCAGGGGTCTCGTTGTTCTTGCTACCATCGGGGTATATTGTTGATATTGTGATGGGGGAATGTCACCCTGTCCCCCCCCCACCGGTATGTTTGGTAATGGGGTTGATGTTAATATGTTGGGGCCCATGCACCTATCCGCAATAATTCCCCCCTCCCCTGGGTATATGTTGTGTCCCTGCATGTTGTAGTCATACTGCTGTGCTGGTACCGGTATAGGCCTATCAGCTTCTGGCCTACTCGCCGGTACGTATTCCGCGACTTCCGGGTTTAATTCCGTCGTCCGCGCTATCCTATCGCCTACACAGCCTCTCTCAGTGTGGCCTATGGTATGTGCAGTAAGGCCTACAGTATGTCCTACAGTCTGCATGTGTTGTTCGGGATCGAAGTTTATTCTTCTCGAATAATCCTCCCCGCGGCTACCGTATTCTCGTTCGGTAGGTATATCCCGTCGGAAAGTTTCTCTTCGACCCCCCTCTCTACTGTTCTCATCTTCGTACCGGTACATTGTGTACCCCTCTCTCGGCGTGTAATGCATCTCACCGGATCGCATCTCTCCGGGGCGACGGCAATCTCCCGGAGTCCGACCCCACTGACTCTTCGTTCTCATCTCGACTACCGACGGCTCGCTATCCATCCTCGCTCTTCTATCGTTCGCGGCGATACTTCTACTACTGTCTTCCTTTCTTCTCCTATCAGTGGAATATTCCCGCTCGTGAGATCTCTCATCGACCTCCTGGTTAAACCCCACTGTTCTTCTTCCCTCCTCTGATCGGGCTCGATGCTTCGTCCGCCCTCTCGCGACGTCAACCTGTCTCTCTCTGCTCGGTCGCACGCCGCTGGGGATACCCGTAATCCCCCTGTTACTTTCCGTCGCCGGTTGTTGCGGTTTACCTATTTCGGCCCTCGCACTATCCGCTGACGGCTGTGGGACACTCCCTGCCCCCCCCCCCTCTCGCCGCTAACTCTCGGTTGTGGGGTCCTCGTAGCCCCCCCCCCACTCGCTACATCTAACTTCGCTACCTCTCTCCCCGCTATTATATACCTCTCTAGTCGACACACTGTTTCTACTGCGGCCGGGTCTATTCACCCCCGCCTCTCCCCCTGCTATTATGTGGCCCTCCAGGCCCTCTACTCCCCGCCTACCAACTACGTGGCCTACCAGGCCCTCTGCTCCCTGTCTACTAACTACGTGGCCTACCAGGCCCTCTGCTCCCTGTCTACTAACTACGTGGCCTACCAGGCCCTCAGCTCCCTGTCTACTAACTACGTGGCCTACCAGGCCCTCATCCGTCTGGCTACCGACTATGTGACCTACCAGGCTCTCTTCCGCCTGGTTTGGTTATGTAGGCCCGACGTGTTTACATTAATAGCACCCATATTGGAAACGGAATTAATTTGCTCGTTTGAAACAAAATCATTTGTATTATTCTGCGCGACTACGTTATCTGAATTATTTTGTAAATTCGGGCATAGGTCATTATTTAAATTATTCGAATTATTTTGCGTAACTGCGTTATTTAAATTATTTTGTAGGTTCGAATTTGGGTTATTATTTTGATTATTTGAATTATTTTGCGTAACTACATCAATATTAGAATTATTTCCTACATTAATATTGGGATTATCCTGATTTAAATTTAAATTACTACCACCAGGCAAAGCATTTCCTGTAATAAAGGTTTGATTAGTGTTGTCCCATACGGTATTATCAATATTAACAACGTCTACTGTACCATTATTATTATTACCCCCCCCCCCCCCCCGCCCGTACGGTCGCACCAGTCTTGAGTCTGTCGTGCGGTCCCTGTCAGTGGGGTATTAATAAATGTATCTACGGCCCCCGGCTCCCTAAAAATACTCGAGCCGGCCCCGCTTTCAGACGGCGACGCTCGCACCAGTTGCAGCTCGTGCGCCCGTCTAATCTTATCTCCCGCAAGCACATTCTGGCGTTTCCTTATTTCTTTCTGCTCTCGTTCAGCCTCTGCCTTTCTCTTCTCACACTCCTGGGTGTCCCGGGCGGCCGACTCCGCTACACTCCTAATACTCTCCCTTCGTCTCGCCTCGCGCTCCTTACGTTCCTTTTCCCTTCTCGCCTCACGCTCTTTGCGTTCCCTATCCTCCCTCTCCTCACGCTCCCTACACTCCTTTTCCTCTATTTCCTCACACTCCCTAAGATTTCTCAAAGCCCTCTCTGCCCTCTCTCCGGTTTCTCTAATCAATGCTTCTTCCCTCGCTAACCGCACTCTCCCCTCCTCTAACCGTTCCTCCATTTCCCTCTGACCTTGTTCTACCATGCTGAGACGGTATGCGGCACCTATCTCTCTCACCACTCTTTCTTTCGCGGAGGATGTAGCAGACTTATCGGTTACAACGGACCCCCTCCGCCTTCCCGACCTACTAACTTTCCCCCGCTTCCCCGAACTCTCTCCGACCGACGAGGCCGAATCCTCGGGGTTAACCTCGGATCCGCCCCCCTCGGGTTCCCTCCAACCCACTAATTTTGCTCCCCGGGCATCGACCAAGTATGGCCCTATGTACACTGGCGCTACGCTAGGTTCCATACTCCCGCACTCCCATAGTTCAAACAGTTCGCCCGCAACCCCTTTTGCTCTCTCCCCGGCTAGTTCTCTCTGCCCAAAACGTATTAGGTAATTAAAGTGTCTATCCGACTCACCTAGTCGCTTTCTCAGTCTCACCTCGTCTACCTTCGCTCCTTCCTTCTTGGCGTCCTTCATCAGCTTCCGGGTCGCGTTGTAGGCCCGTCGAAGTCGTTCTGAAACCCCGACGTCCTCGTCGCCGACCTCTCCTCCGTCCCTCCGGGTTCGGCGTCGTACCGGCGGCCCCACCGTCGCCGTTCCGGTGGGCCGTCCGTCGCCCTCGGCCTGTAGCTGGCCGGCGACATCGGTACCGATCTCTCCTCTGTCTCTTCGCGTCCGGCGTCGCACCGTCGGCCCCACCGTCGCCGTTTCGGTGGGCCGCTCGTCGCCCTCGGCCGGTAGCTGGCCGGCGACATCGGCGCGCCGTTCTCCGTTCCGTGTCGACTCATCTCCATCTCCCTCCGTCCCGCTCTCGCTTTCTCTTGGCTCGTTCTGGACTTCCGGTTCGCCCGTTATCGATGGCTCCGGCGTCGTGGGCCTGTATCGCTTGGTCGCGGCCTCGCGGATCGTTTGATCTTCGTCCGGGGTCCGCGTCGGTGTTTCGCCCGATTCACTCATCTCGTCTGGTGGCTGATGGTTCGGCTAGCTAGGCTGCAGTTTTTGATGTTCAACTGGGGCTTCTTCCTCGGATTTAGTTACTGGTCCCTGGGTTTAGTTACTGTTCAGGGCACCGGGTTTAGTTACTGTGACGGGATCCAGGAGGGATCCCGATTTATCCGGTGTGGTAATTTAGTCCACGCGTCCCCGCCGTGTATAAGGATGAAATAAAGTAACTGAGTTCTGAAGTTCGGTGTATAATAATAATAGGGCATAGGATATAGATATAGATATAATGTGTACAAGGCGGGATACGGTAACTAAAGTCCCGTGATCCCCTAACTAAACTAAAGTACAATACCAACCTACGCTAGCACTGCTGCACTGAGATAACTGAATCACTGATTAATAGGTTATTGGTTATATTGCACGGTGGCCTTATTGCTACTCAATCGATGCCTTGCCCCCCTCTGATTGGTTGTTACCCTTGTTGGCGCCCCGTGGAGTGTTCCCGTTCACTCCACCTGTTCTCTCTGGGTTAGGGGTTTGGCCCCTGACCCTCTATTGTGTGCTTCCTTCCCACTCTTATTGGGATGGCACGAGTTGGTTAATTGCCCAATCTCGTGGCTCCCAATATTGCTTATCGGCTTATAACTTTATGGGGTGTTAGCGGGATTGAATAAGCTAACAGGCCTACAGTATTTGCAGTGTTTATTCTTGTCCTATAATAATGTAAAATGTATTTTATTATTATTTATTTATTCACCTGTATTAATAATAATTTTTAAATAACAAATTTTATTCTTTATTTATTTATTCTTTGTTCTTTATATTGATTATTTTTGTATTATCATACATAAATTGGTTGGTGGTTATGTACACTGTACATACTACTGTACATTGTAGGCCTACATACTTACTGTACATTGTACAGTAGCAACTTGCTATAGTGTAGCCGGTGATAAATGAGAACTGTAACTGTATTTTGGTCGGCAACATTATAAGTACAGGAAGAACTGATCCAGCAATGTTGTTTTTCATGAGAGCAATTATTCCACCACGATGTGCACTAACTGAAGGTTGTGATAACAAGGGGAATGCAATAAATACGGCAACTCCAATTATATAAGTAGGCCCTACAAGAGTTTTTATTACCTGAATTAAATATATATCAAATTCATGAATAAATTTGAAAATTTCTGGGTCTAGCAGTTACTGTTTAAGGCACAAATGTTCCATGAACATTTTTTCAACACGTTTCTTGCTGGGGATGAGCTCTGACAGGCATCGTACCCATAGGTGAACCTTTCGATAACCTCATCATTGCGGAGAGCAACACAGCATTTATAATCGTACTTGATAGATATTGAATGGCAACAGGAAGAGTTCCTGTACACTTTCGAAACAGGAAAAAGGCCCTGAGCTCACAAGAGATTTCGGAATATTTCGGTCTTCCCGAAGATAGAGATTGAGACCCAACGGCTCGGCTCGGGCACACTGGGCCTGCCAAAGATACAGACAAGACTGGATGGGTCCCTTAAAAGGTAATATTCTGATAACATGGAAGGAGCTATTAAAAAGCGCGAAATCGCGCAAAGGTCCACGTCTACTAAGGCATGAACTGTCTCCTTGAATGGCTTACTACCAATCTTACAACAAAAATAATTCACCGGAATGTAGGGATTGAACTTGGTACCTAGAGATTCCAAGTCCCTACTAGGACTAGGATCGGCATGCCGCATGCTGCATAGCAGCTACATTTTTAAGAATGCTGTGCCGGATTGTCGACAAATTTTCACCGCCACAACTCCCTATCACCCATGACATTTGCTAGATCATCCGCATCTTCAAGGCCAATGTCCTTTAAGATGCGTCTCAAGAAAGTCATGGGTTTGTCCACCATGCTTACTCACTCCATGAGGCTGCCAAAGCACAAGATATTGCACTGGCTGGTCCTCACGGTGAAAGCAATGTTCTGCAAAGCGGAGGCGATTTTGTTCTAGTGTCAAGCTTGGTGGAACCAATGAGACACCTCCAATGTTATATACTGTCTGGTTGGAGATGTGTGCATTGTACATGACACATTGAACCCGGCGTAGCATTCTTGTGAATGTGCCATCCAGAGCTTTGGTGTCCTCAGCAGTTAGAGCTTTAAGTCCCACGATCTGCCAACTGAACTACTGGGGCCGTACAAAGTTGTGTCCCCCACACCAACAACAACGGAGTAAATACTAGAGGTCTCGCTACGCGAACCTAAAAAGCAGGTTGCTGCTATCAACGATGCCGAGTATAGCAGACAATCAGTCCAGGCATGCAATCAATTCAATTCAATTCAATTCAATTCAATTCAATTCAATTCAATTCAATTCAATTTATATTTAATCATTTTAAAATGATATTCATAGTAAAAAAAAATTTAAATACACAATTGCACAGAAATAAAATGTACCGTCATTCACATTGATCGATCTAACTGCTCATTGTACTGGGAGGAAAAGCCATAGTATCCTTAAGGTTAAGCTTGAATCTCGAGCTGAACGCGAACGAGCTCGAGCTCCTAAACAATGACAGGTTATTTATTGACCGATAACTTTGTAATACATCGTGTGTCTGAATCTGTCAAAATGGAAAATGCTCTAGGAAATGTCTCATCATGCATACTTGAAATTATTTGTAAATATATGGCGTAGGGACATACTGAGAAATAATGCCGCACTGCGATATCAAGTTGGAAAATATTTCGTCCTGGCACGATTTGGTAGTGCAATAACTATTTACATCATTGTGTGCAAAGTAGCACTTTGCAGCGTTATTTATGTAGTATATTTATGAGTTTATTTATGTACCGAGCGAGCGCAGCGAGGGAGGTTTACATAAATAAAGAATGGTCTTTAACGCTGAAAAGTGACCTTTGCAAGCAATGATGTATGTAATTTTGTTACATTATTATATCAACTTATCAGCGTTCTTTATGTGAAGAAAAGATTTTATGGATACTCATTTATACATTTTAATCATGTACTATATCGAATATCTCAAAGTAAGATTTATAAGTGAATTTTGTTAACATTTATAAGTTAAATTTATTAACGGGTACACTGGTACACAGTATTAATTATACATTTAAATCTAATTAAAGTTTATTGGAAGTTATCTCCTGCATGGATGTGATAAATCATTAATCCATCTTGACTCGACTATATGGTCGACTGAAGCAAACTTGTCACTGTCTGTGTCCGTTCAGTTTTACTGAACACTGTCTCCATTTTCTTTGCTCATTTTAGTGTCTTCTATTGGACGTTTCGCCATAATGGAATACAGTCTTACACGTTAAACAATTACTGTCCCGTCACTGCAACCTGGACAATAAAGCAGCAATCATTAACATTAATGGAAGTACAGTAGGCACGTTCCACGGTAAAGTACGTGACTGTCAGAGACCAATTTTTACATTCTTTTGCAAATTACAGTCCCAATCCCAATAAACATTAACTTGGCCATTTTGGCGGCCAAAATTACCAAAATGGCCAAGTAAAAACTGCGGTATTCATGAAAGGAACTGCTGCGGCACGTTGGCTTGTCAATCACAGCCAGTGAATACAGGCTGAGTATAAGTAAAGCCCAGCATGTTGGCACTGAGGTAGAGTTCTCTCTACCTTTAGGTAGAGAGAAAGGCTCCAGTGTAGTAATGGCTGGGCTCGCCACTGTAGTAAACATGCCTGTAAGAGTGCAGTGTGAGGCGCCCGCCCTAACTTATTATTTTCTACATATTTTTTACTAATCTAATAATTAACACACCTTTACCTGTCACTTAGGTTATAAGCAGTGTGCTAGCACTTGCAGCGTAATAATTAATTATTTACTTTAATTCTATTCGATTGGTAATAAAAATAACAAGTTCATAGAGAAAAATACTTTACATAGATTTTTCTTTATTTAGCTGTTTAGTACGCTATAATATAAATTCTCTCATAAATACAGTTCGAGGGGGGGGGACTGGACGCAATAAAAATTCATCACTCTCCAGGGGAGATTTGACGTAAATAACAGATGATTACTCTCAAAAATAAAACTGTAATGTTCATTTATGTTTAATTTATTGTTTTGGTTAAAGTAACATGCCACTATAACCTGCTCCTTTCCCTAAATTGAGAATTTAACATTGAGGCGGGATATTAATTCGCCAAGGTGAGTTTTGCGTCCAGTTCCCTCCCCCCCCCCCCCCCCCCCTGTCTCGATAAATAATAATTACATCATCATAATTTCACCCAAATATGCCGACTCTGTTGACTGTTAGCACAGAGCCAGAGCCTGATATTATAATGTTTTCAGTTACTATCGCCCTCGAATTCAGACCCAGCTACTAGAAATAGGCCGCGCCGTCTAATCTGAATTTCATCAGTATACCGAACTCGTTTGAGACTGAGTGTCGCTATTTAATAGCTACCTCTCGCCCTGTCACAGACCCAGCTTCTAACTATAAAACTATAATTAGGACGCCTTCATACAGAACACGTTGCCATTTCATAATGACTCTAAACTGAAGCTACAAAAAGGAAAAGGTAGGAAATGATTATCTAATAATAACACACAAAATCCGATTATTATACATACTCGGACTCCTCCTTTTAACACAGCCGCATTCAACTAACTCCCTTATTACGTATTAGCCTGTGCTGTATCAATGCCTCAGTGGGTGGTCTTTACTACAACTGAAAGGCCCGACTCAGCTCCAGGTAAGTTAACAATCTGTCAATAATAAAAATGAAAGCGAGCCGACATTTAGTCAGAGCAACCAAATGGATGTCCAAGGAGACGGGCTGTCTGGACTTGACTGAGTCGAGTTAAATCGCTTCGCCAAAACGACCAAGTAGCCCATAGGAATACACTACATTTTTTTGGCGATTTTGGTCATTTTGGCCGCCAAAACGACCAAGTTAATGTTTATTGGGATTGGGACTGTACATATATACAACAGTCTTCATAGAGCATCAACTTGTGATATTCTGTGAGACAAAGTATTCTGCTACACGTTTAGTATAGAAGCTAAACTTCTTAGTGTAGATGGCATTAGTAATCATCAACCAAACGCAGGTAAAGTACGTGACGCGCAGAAATTTTAAAATATATTTTTTTTAATGTATGTCCAAAATGTAAAACAAAGTAAAGTACGTGACATGGCGAAGTAAAGTACGTGACCCATGCGATTTCATTCGAATATCCAAATCTATTTCACCCCGCTTCCATGTGGCAATATATTTTTACAACACAATTTTGGTAACGAAATTAACTAGATACAGATTCTATCATATTTTTAAAGACCAGGTGATTGAAAATAATAATCAAATTTTGATTAACTAATACTGTATTAGGGATAGGCCTACGGTTATTATAGTCCGTGTTTCGCTATTACACACACTGGTGAGATCATGTATTGTCTTTTTTATTGTGCAGTAGTCGCAGTTCGTATAGCGTGATGGGGGATTGCTTATTCTTGATGATGTTGCTACGGCCCTAACCGTATCTGTGTCGAGGTTACCGCTACGCGCTATGGTACTGGCACGTTTCTAATTAATTAGAACCACAAAGTCCTTGGGAAAATGTTGCTGTCATCTCATTAACCATGGGCCATGCACGCGTTAGCAATAATTGATAATATTTAATTGGTTGTCTCCGGGGAAACAATAGTTCATAAAGAAATGGACTTATATCACCCCACCCTGATCTGGTAGACATATGTTATATCGTTTTGCAGGCTTCAGTTGCAGGTGGATATAGTTGTCATCCAATAGACGCCGAGCTCCAGGTGGCCTGATGGGCAGGATTGCCAGTGTGTGATGCGCTGGCACTGCTTAAGTCCATAGTTATATTATAGTCCATACAACCATTGTTGCCGTTATTCCCGACACCATGGGGAAAACGCCGATGCTGGAGGCGGAATTTTCAGACCACAGGATTCCGGCCAGTTACCGGATATTGGGAGTGGAGAAGAAGTCCTATCTGAGATGCAAGATTGCAGTCGAGAAAAAGTTGCATTGGTTGGAAATAATCTTTAATGTAACCTGAACGTTGTGACTGAACGTTGATTGAGAATAATTTGGGTTTCCCCACACCAATATACCAAATATTCACAATAATACACGAACATATAAATTCCTACAGTACATTAATTAATTACCCACTGTTCACTTTAGATTTTAACCTAACTAATGTTCCCCATTTTCCTTCGGTCCTAGTCCCGGTGCCGTAGTGTCAGTGTCGGTCGACCCTGTTGCGTGTCCGTCCCACCCTTCCCGAACCCCGAAGGGATCAGTCATCAGGAAAGCGGTACAGCTTGGCTAAGGGTCGGTCAAGTTGGTAGACCCGGTTGCGTGTCCGTCCCACCCTTCCCGAACCCCGAAGGGATCGGTCATCAGGAAAGCGGTACGGCTTAGCTAGGGGTCTGTCGGTTCATCGCAGGGTCCCAACCACCTAAGCTTTCCAAATCCTTTTCAGGCTCGTAGTCGCTTCGGTAGTCGAGAAGCTGCTCCGAATGGTCGGTAGGCCAGTAGAGTTCGGTCCTTTGTCTTTCGACCCGTTGCGTGTCCGTCCCACCCTTCCCGAACCCCGAAGGGATCGGCCATCAGGAAAGCGGTACGGCTTAGCTAGGGGTCTGTCAGCCCGTTGTGAGTCCCAACTGTCGGTAGCTTTCCGAGTCCCTTTCAGGCTCGTAGTAACGCCGGTCGTGGAACCCACTCCAGGAAGGTAGTCCTCGTCGAACCCTTCCTCCGTCTAGTCGGTCGATCCGTCGCAAGTCCCCGGTGCAGTCAGCAAGCTTTCCGAGTCCCATTCAGGCTCCTAATAACTGCCGGTGACCAGGGACCGCTAAGGATCTGTCTGTCGGTTCCCGTCGCAAATCCCTGACGCAATCAGCAGACTTTCCGAGTCCTTTTCAGGCTCGTAATAACTGCTGTTGGCCAGGAACCGCTAAGGGCAGTCCTTGTCCCTAGGCCTAGTGGGTTACCAAAACTACCTCTACAGGCAGTAGGAAGTTGGCTAGGCCTAATAGTATCAGGTAAACCTGAGTACTGCTTGATTTTGCCTCCCACCCTTGGCCCTTAAATATCTGATATGAGTCCCGTGCCCCGTAAGTCGCCCCAATATTCGCCCGTAAATCACCCCCAGTCCATTGAATATACCCAAATTCCATGTTCCCACACCCAGTACTGATATTGGAATATTCATTATAAATAAATCCGAAAAATATTCAACTCGCGTTATGAAAAGTTGAAATACCACGAACAGTCCCCCCCAATGACCTTCGTGAGGTCTATCGGTAGATCGAGTTTGCGTAGGTCATTTCCCATATAAAAAACCCAAATTTTAATATTGCATAGTCCTGATTAATTTTTCATAGAGTTAGTTTACGTAGATATAAAAAATAAATGTTCAATATAAATGTTCATAGAATATCCTGGTCTTCTATTTCTTACTCTGATACGCTTTCCTTCTCTTCGCCCGTCCACTCTCATCGATCGCCAGTGCAGGTAGGGGAGCATCATCGTCCATCCCGAGCATCGCTGCAGCTTGTCTCCTGGCAGCCCTTCCTTTAGATGGTAGCGGGATCATGTCCGTCCGTCTCTCCAACTCGGTAGTGCGTGCCTCTAGAAACCACTCTCCGTCACCGAATGCTTCTTTGTATGAGTATAAGCGTCTGAGGATCACGAAGGGACCAAATAATCCAGCGCTCAATAGTAAATCCACATAATGGAATAGTAGTGTCACTGCCGTATGTAGGCGTTCTGGGAACGAGAAGTATCCGCACGCCATCTCTTGCGCGACATTTCGAGCGCTTCTACTCACTTTGGTCTTTAAGTGGTTATTTGCATATGTTTCAAACATTACCATATTTCCCATAGCTGTTGCGTCCTTCGTAGGACACTTTATGTTACAACGGGGGCTTGCGGAATGTCCACGGAAACCGCATTTTGTGCAGAGGTTGTAGAGGGTTGGACAAACCGATACATCGTGGCCCGATATCGCGCAATAGGGACAGTAAAGTATCCCAAGGAGCTGGAGACACGAATCGGTAACCCGATTTCTCCTTCTGCGCGGACACTGTTCCGAACCACAGTTTCCGCACACCTCCAGTTGCATCTCCCGGCTGAAGAATATCGGAATCGGTACGCCGGCGTAATACTCCAGCCGTCGGTCACTTTTGGGGATAATCGTAGTAGCCGGTAGCCCACGGAATGCTGGGCTTTTGCGAAGTATGTTCTCGCTACAATAACCTTCCTTATAGCCCACCGGTCGCATCCCGGGCGCCCGTTTCTGGCGGTGGATCCACTCGGTTTGTTCGGCGTACCACCGGGTGAGTCTCATAGGGTCTTGTGGGACGGAGGGTGAAATCGCCACAGCCGGTCGGCGAAGGGGTGCCGGTGCGTTCGCCGGAGGAATTCCGAGGAGGTCTATGGGGGTTGGAGCAACGCTGGGACCCTTCGCAACCTGTATAGCTGAGCGGGTCCGCTGGGTGCTGGTAGGTACTCGGGATCTCCGAAGACCAGTCTTCTCCTCAAGGGAATGGATATGGAGACAACCTCTGACATGTGTCGCCGAAGTCGCTAAGCGCGAAGGTGGTTACTAACTCCCTATCAGGACTACCAGAGCCAAGCGGGTTGGTTACGCCTGCCTCCGTTGCAGGTTCGGCCGCGGCGTCCCGTTTGGCTGCTGGTCCGTAAGCAACTTCCGGATCGAGTTGTCGTTTTGGGGTGGATAGCAGGACACCTTCCTGTAGCCATAATTCCTCCCCGTCCGATGATATCAATGGTTCCTCTGCACCGAGGAGATCAACAATCGTAGGGATGTCGAACGGTCCGTTATCATCCCAGGATGCGATGACGTTGTGCGTTTTCGTATCTCCCGGTGGGATATTCTCTACCGCTTTGAACGCTTGGTCGATAACTTCGTTCCACTCATAGTCGATGAAGGATCTAGGAACCGCATTAATGAGTTTATCGAGAGTCTTGCAGATGAACTTGGCAACCGTATATGATTCCATTGTGACGTAGATAAAGTTCCGTCGATCCGGATCCTCCCATTTCTGGTGGATCGTCCACTTTCTTTCTACGTCCTTCCAACGATTCTCTCGCTCATTCTTTATCTCTAATTCCAGGTGTGCACCATATATCTTATTATAGTCCAGGAATTTCTGAGGTTTAAAGTCTATGAGTATATATCCGGATTATATCCGACCCAATTTTAATAACATCGAAATCGAATAGGATCTGTTGGATCTCCGGTGGTAATAGCCAGACCGCTCCGGCTGTTCGCACCTCCTGTTTGGGTGTCGGGAATATTCGACATATCAACACTAGACCATCTAGGGTTCTGAGGACGACGACTAATGATCAACCGTATTCCTTCGTCCCATACTTCTTCTGGTAGTCGTCGCGGTTCTGGATGACTGATATACGTTCCTCTCGCAGCGTCGCTGTACATTCCGCTAGGTTTCCCCAGTGGGCGAGGTATGTACTCTTGTCGTCGATGAAATTTTGGCATCGCGCCAACGTAATCGCTTTCGATGTGGGCGCCGCTTTTCCCTCGTTGTCGTATATCAAACATCGGGATTTGTAGACGCTTCGCCGGAACGTATTCCAGAACGACAACTCCTCTCCTCCGGTTGCCTTTGCATTCCGAGTCCTTTTCAGGCTCGTACTGACATCGGACAACCGGAGCTCTCGTAGATTACGGGAATCCGGTTCCTCCCGCCCGGAGAATTTAAGGATTCGCACATTCTCTGTTATCAGGGCATTCCATTACGTATCAAAGTTAGGAGATCCAGGCTGCGGATATTCCAGTAAATCGAGAGTGTTACGTAATTCGCCGAGAATCTGGCGATTTGAGTCCATATTTTAAATTATGTCCATTGCAAATTTACATCAGTTAATTATAAATCCAGAAGGTCTGATTCTATAGCGACTGCAGAATAATTCAGTTTATTATTATTAAGTTTATTATTATTGCTATATAGGCATCTACCATCATATTGCTACTACATTCAGTATCTATAGTTACTATAGCTATACATTATTATCCAACCAGTTTTTTTTTTACTTTTTATGTCCTCTTCTTTTTCCAATTCTTTTCTTTTCTACATTTTATACAATTTTTTTTTGTCTTTTTTCATTTCTCATTTATTATTCATTTCACATTTCATTATTTCTTTCCATATTTCAACATTTATTTCCACATTTCATCATTTATTTCCACATTACATTGGGGTTATAGCCCCCCAGCTATCATCATTTGTTATAAGCGCAGCACCAGGGTGCGCATCATTACATTTTCATCATCATACGCGTCATCATTTAGTTTATAGTAGGGTTGTCTGTTTCTTTTCATCATTTCCAAACTACATTCAACCATCTTCTTTGGGAAATTTTCGTTGTGGAAGGGGTGTTACGGGGCAATCTGGGATTTACAGCTGGGCTAGTTACACCGCCTACGCCCTAAACTGCACACGTAACGGACAATGAAGATGCTGGAAGTGAAGTCACGTGGAATGCACCAGGGACCCACCAGAATAACACTCCCAACAACATAAAGCTCAGGCGACGAAGTCATGTGGGATGGGGTTACGCAACATTCTGGGATCTACAGCTGGACTAGTTACACCGCCTACGCCCCAAAATCCACGCAATGGTCCCACCAGAATAACACGACTGAGAAACATAAAACCTCTATCAACGAAGTCATGTGGATGCAATAACGGGATAGAGGGGGTGTTTCACGGCAATCCGGGATCTACAGCTGGACTAGTTACACCGCCTACGCCCCGAACTGCGCACGCAACGGACAACACAATACAACACAATGGATACAATGAATTCCACTTCGAATCTTTACCATTTCCAATAATCCAATATAGTTGGTCCTGATGACCAAAATCAGGGTAAACAATACATAAACTACCCTGCGTCAGTCGAAACATCTGCAGGGTGACGCTGGACTCCACATAACACACGAGGAAACACAAATACCATTGCGTGGTTACAGTTGGTTTAAGGGGGGTCCATTATTCATTGTCGGTAAATCACATTTAAAAGAGTTTGTCAACAGGATGAGAAGGGTTTAAACGGGTTTAGCATTGTCACCAATGTCCGCAGCAGGATCCGGAGTAGGGAACTTATCACCTCTCGTGGAGTCACCACTGTCATTGCCTTCGAGAAGGCACAGCCTCTGGATAGGGCGTTGGTAGTGGCCCTTTGCCGTCCGTATCGTCACTGTCCTCGCAAGTCCGTCCTTGCTTTGGGTTATTTCCATGACTCCCGCCACAGGCCAGTGGACGCAGTCTTTAAGGTCTTCCTTAACCAGCACCATGTCGCTAACTGCGACGTTCCAGTAGGTGTTATTCCACTTCCTCCTGGTCCGGAAGGTTATGAGGTACTCTTGGGCCCAGATTCTACACCAGTGTGCTGCCAGCGCTTGGGCCTTTTTCCAGTTGGTATGTCTCGCAATATCATTGGGATCTGGGAATATTGCCTCCGGAAGAATGTTGGTCTTGGGTCTTCCGAGTAGATGGTTAGGTGTAAGAGGCTCTAGATCTGTGGGGTCATCGTGGATGGGTACGACTGGCCGGTTGTTCAGGGTGGCCGTGATCTCACAGAATGTAGTGCGATGGGTGTCGTGGGTTACCCGGGTATCCCCTAACGCGACGCGCATGGATCGTTTCACCAAGTCGATGAGTTTCTCCCATACCCCGCTCGTATGGGGTGCTAAGGGCGTTTGTAAGTGCCATTGTATATGGTGTTCCTTCCAGACTTGGGATGCGGTCTCGTCGGTGAACCATCCCTCGATAGCCTCTCTGAGTTCCCTTTCTCCTCCCACGAAGTTCGTTCCATTATCGGAGTACATATGCCGGCATGATCCGTTGTTCGCCACAAACCGCCGCAGAGCGTTGATAAAGGCGTGCTGCGTGAGGTTTACTACGAGGTCTAGGTAAATCGCCCTCGACCTAAGGCACGTGAAAATGGCTCCCCAGCATTTGATGTTAGATCGTCACTCGATGACTGTAAATGGTCCGAAACAGTCTACGCCGGTTATGTAGAACGGTGGTGAATCGAATTGCAGCCGTGTAGCCGGTAACTCAGCCATTCTTTGGGTGAGCGGTGGCGCGAGGTATCGTCTGCAAGGGAAACATCGTTTTAGGACTTTTCGGATCAGTGGCTGGATGTGGGTAATCCAATATCTTTGCCGGATGTTAGCCATAATCCAGTTCTGGCCCGCGTGATGGTTTTCCTCGTGACACTGCTGGATTAATAGCTTAGCTAGTGTTGACGTTCCGGGCAAAAGTGCTGGGTATTTGACTTCATATTCGACCGGGGCATTTGCATTGGTATTTAGTCGGATCAGTCCATCTTCCCCCATCATGGGTCTCAACTGGTACACTGGGCTGTCAGGTTTCAAGGTCTTGCCCGCTCTGAGCTGTTCCCATTCATCGGGGAAACTTTCTTTCTGGACATATCTCACAATACATTTCTCCGCAATAATGAGTTCTCGGATACTTCATCGAACTATCGGTTTATTATCCTTCCACCGCAGGAAGTTACGAAGAGTCATGATGTGGTGGATAAGACATCTCATCGAGGAGGTTCGCTCTATCAAGAGTTGTAAGGATGCGGTAGGTTGCGCAGTGGTCGCAACATTATAGTGCCTGCCTGAGTCCTTTGCAGGCTCGGTCAGGCAACTATAAATTTCCACGGTGGCGCTTCCATGGACTTTGCGAATCTCCTTGTCATCTTCCGAATATTTCCCGCTATCTAGTTCGGGATCGAATCAGATGCTCCAGGTTAGTTGTGGTAGCTTTAAGAACCCCAGGCCTGTGAGCCAAAGTTTACTCTTACCGAGCTGTCGTGGGGTGGCGCCTCTGCTCGATAAGTCCGCTGGGTTTTCTTTCCCGTTTACGTGGTGCCACTGTTCTCGGTTGGTACATTGTTTTATTTCCATGGCTCGGTTTGCTACGAACGTGGTGTGTCGCCGTGATGGTGAGTGGAGGTAGTAAAGCACGATACTTTAATCAACCCAGAAATGCTGCGATTCGATGGGGATTCTTAGGTTCCGCATGATCATGCGGTTCTGCCTCACTGCCCAGACTGCGGCCTGCAGCTCGAGTCTTGGGATTGTTGCCACGAATTCCCCGGATACCGTCTTGGCTTCGGAGAATAAGAAGCTCGTATCACCGTTTCTATCCTGACTTAATCTTCTTAGGAAGGTAACTACGCCGATTCCGGTATTCGATGCATCTGAGAAAGTATGGAGCTGGAATATATCGGTGGGTAGTTTGTCGAGGAAGAACGGTCACGGGATCCGCATGAGGTGTAGCTGTTCGAGCTGTTCCATCCACTTCTTCCATTTGGCACTGAGGTGTGGGGGGAGTTCTTCGTCCCATCCCAGTCCTTCTATCCACATTTCTTTGATCAAATTCATACCGGCCAATGTTACTGGGGATATGAAGTTTAATGGATCAAATATGGTGCTCTTTACAGATAAACATCCCCTCTTTGTCATTGGTTTGGGCAGGGGGTTAGGTTTGAAGATGAACTGATCCAGTTCTATGTCCCATTCGATACCGAGTACACGGTGATCCACACCCTCGGAATACATTTTGTTGTCGTCTAGCCGAATTTCTTCCGGGAACCTTTCCATAAGTTCCTAATCATGGGATCTAAACTTTACAAGAGGGAAACCTCCTCTCTTTAAACATTCCACCATTCCCATAGCCAGCTGATATGCCTCGTCAACGTTCTCGGCACCAGCGCATCCGTCGTCTACATAGAAACATCATTGGATGGTCTCTATGACTGTCGGAGGGAACTCATTTTAACACATAGTCGCTGTTTTCTTCAACATGTCGCTACATGCAACCGGTGAGTCCTTAGCGCCGAAGATTCTTACAATCATGCGCATTACGTCCACATCCCTCAAGGTGAGTTGGTTTATCTCTTGTGGAGTCAATGTTTTATCTGTCCACAATATATGTAGGCAATCTGAGTCTCTTGGTAGCGTTCGGACCTGGTGGAACATCGCTTTGATGTCGCATGTGAAGGCTATTTTGTTTTCTCGGAACCTGATCAATACGCCGATCAGTGTACTATAGATGTTGGGCCCGGTGTAAAGTTGGCTATTTAAGGATTCCTGATACATAGCCGCAGCATCATTTACTACCCGGATTTTACCGCCCTTCCGGGCTTCAACCACATAGTGTGTTGGGAGGTAGTACGTCCGTCGTCAGTCTAGCCCCCTATAGTTCATTCTGGGGCACCATTTCCGCCAATCCATCTTCCAAATAACTTTTAATCACATTATTGTATTTCTCTTTTATCTCAGGTAGCTCGTTCAACCGGCGTAAGATACCCTTGAGCCTCCTAAGGGCCATGCTGGCATTATTCGCCATCGGTCTATCTGGGTCTTTCCAAAGCATGGGCGAGCACCAATGTCCGTCTTTGAACGTGGCCTGGTCGAGAACATCCATACAATATTGATCTTCTTTGGACGGGTTGTCGTCCTTCTCAGCAAATTCTTGAGTCTCTAGGTTGAAATATTTTGTCATCTCCTGTTGGGTTTTTTCTGTTTCCAAGAATAAATCCTCGTCGAGGTGGGTTGCTGAACAGTAACCCACATATGTTGCGTTCTCTTTGATCTGGCATTTAGGAAGATATGTATATGTGTCGGAAGTTTCCTCTTTGATGCCGCAGAGTGTCCATCCCATGATGGTGCGCTCCGCATAGAAACCGTCGTCCGGCTTTACGGATCGGGCGATGTCTCCGGTCGGTATATGTAATTCCGGTGTATCGAGTCCGATTAATAGCGTAATTCTGTTCACATCCAATGGTGGGCATCGTAGATCTACATCTTCCCGGTCTAACTGTATGAGGGGTGCGTATTCGGATGATTGTCGGAACTGCACTCTGAGATCGGTATGTACCAGAGCATTTTTGATTGTTAGTTTGACCGCTTCGTAACCCTTCATAACTCCTTCCATCTTGAGTTGTACCTCCCCGGACTCGGCCTCCTGTTTATATCTTTCCTCAGCTAGTACGTCCTGTTCGATCTGTAATTGGACGTATTCATCCTCCATTCGGGCTTTAAGGGCCAATGCCTTCTGTTCTCGTAGCTGATCTCGGAGTGGCTGACCCCCTTGGGAGCTGCGCGCTGAACCGGATATCTCGCTCCTGGCGCTGGAGTGCTGGTGCCTCGAGGACCCAGTTCTCTTTTGCTGAACCACGGTCCTGGTACCGGAGGTCCGCACTGATTCCGCGTCCACCCTCTCAGTTCTTTTGTAGTACTGCTCTTCGTAACCTCTCACGAGGCTGAGGGTCCTCCGATGTTGCTTGCGTAACTCTTCCAGATGTGCAACATGTTCCTCCAGTCTGGGGTAGTCTGGTATATCGGTTGCGGGGATGAGCTCCTCATATGCCTGTATCATCCGTTCATATCGTTGTAGGATACTTCGGATTTTTTGTAGTTGGGTATGTATGTCGCTGAGGGGGGTCTCGACTCCCTTTAGTTGTTTCTCGATGCGGTGATATGCTCGAGTTACTCCGCCTTTGAGAGCGCCCAGTCGACAGGCCATGTTCTTTACGTTTGGGACCTCGTCAGCTTCCGAGTCTGTATGGGGCTCCATTTCATCGGTGTCGGAGACATTATCCGTTATCATTCTAGCACCTCATTTATTGCAAGATATGCGATATCGTAGAATAGTTCATCGTAGGTTTCGTATTCAGCCTGAACTACCCGAACAGTAATCCTGAATCGTCCCACGTTCGTACCCTGTACTTCGACTTCAATGTGCCACATTCCTGGCTCAACTTGGATTATATTAATAGGTGTGATTGATACTTCCATTCCCTGTTAACAACTCTCTATTAATGATCTGCCGACTACGAGTTTTAAATTGAGTTTGTAAGTTGATTAAACCACGGCTTTGTCTTAAATCAAATACCAGAGTTTCCTCGTAGTGGTACTGGGTAAGCACGGAGAGAGTTTGGAATACTGTAGAATTCCCAACTTCCACCAGTTGAAGTTGGCCGCGTATTATTCTCAATTTTGTTGCTGTTATTCCCGACACCATGGGGAAAACGCCGATGCTGGAGGCGGAATTTTCAGACCACAGGATTCCGGCCAGTCACCAGATATTGGGAGTGGAGAAGGAGTCCTATCTGAGATGCAAGATTGCAGTCGAGAAAAAGTTGCATTGGTTGGAAATAATCTTTAATGTAACCTGAATGTTGTGACTGAACCTTGATTGAGAATAATTTGGGCTTCCCCACACCAATATACCAAATATTCACAATAATACACGAACATATAAATTCCTACAGTACATTAATTAATTACCCACTGTTCACTTTAGATTTTAACCTAACTAATGTTCCCCATTTTCCTTCGGTCCTAGTCCCGGTGCCGTAGTGTCAGTGTCGGTCGACCCTGTTGCGTGTCCGTCCCACCCTTCCCGAACCCCGAATGGATCAGTCATCAGGAAAGCGGTACGGCTTGGCTAAGGGTCGGTCAAGTCGGTAGACCCGGTTGCGTGTCCGTCCCACCCTTCCCGAACCCCGAAGGGATCGGTCATCAGGAAAGCGGTACGGCTTGGCTAGGGGTCTGTCAGTTCATCGCAGGGTCCCAACCACCTAAGCTTTCCGAATCCTTTTCAGGCTCGTATTCGCTTCGGTAGTCGAGAAGCTGCTCCGAATAGTCAGTAGGCCAGTAGAGTCCGGTCCTTTGTCTTTCAACCCCATTGCGTGTCTGCCCCACCCTTCCCAAACCCCGAAGGGATCGGTCATCAGGAAAGCGGTACGGCTTGGCTAGGGGTCTGTCAGCCCGTTGTGAGTCCCAACTGTCGGTAGCTTTCCGAGTCCCTTTCAGGCTCGTAGTAACGCCGGTTGTGGAAGCCACTCCAGGAAGGCAGTCCTCGTCGAACCCTTCCTCCGTCTAGTCGGTCGATCCGTCACAAGTCCCCGGTGCAGTCAGCAAGCTTTCCGAGTCCCTTTCAGGCTCGTAATAACTGCCGGTGACCAGGGACCACTAAGGATCTGTCTGTCGGTTCCTGTCGCAAATCCCTGACGCAATCAGCAGACTTTCCGAGTCCTTTTCAGGATCGTAATATCTGCTGTTGGCCAGGAACCTCTAAGGGCAGTCCTTGTCCCTAGGCCTAGGGGGTTACCAAAACTACCTCTACAGGCAGTAGGAAGTTGGCTAGGCCTAATAGTATCAGGTAAACCTGAGTACTGCTTGATTTTGCCTCCCACCCTTGGCCCTTAAATATCTGATATGAGTCCCGTGCCCTGTAAGTCGCCCCAATATTCGCCCGTAAATCGCCCCCAGTCCATTGAATATACCCAAATTCCATGTTCCCACACCCAGTACTGATATTGGAATATTCATTATAAATAAATCCGAAAAATATTCAACTCGCGTTATGAAAAGTTAAAATACCGCGAACAACCATCACCTACTTTACGAAAAAATATTTTTATGTCACGTACTTTACGAAAAAATATTTTTATGTCACGTACTTTACGAAAAAATATTTTTATGTCACGTACTTTACCATTGTAAATGTGTCAAAAGCACAGAATTTTCGAGAAATGTTCAACGCAAAACATGTAAATATACTTTAATATTGTAGATTCCACTTTTAGTTCCCTTGGAGCTAAATTTGACTTTATAAAATAAAATAATACATATTTTGGTAAAGTACGTGACATTCAAATTGCCTCATGCAAAAATCAAAAGTATTAGTAGTCAACTCGTTTTAGATCATGAACAACGTGGCATTGCATTCCCAAAATGTATATATTCCATCTGAAAAGGCTGAAAATAGCAAAACTGTATTGCATTGTATCAAATTTTCAAAAAACACAATGTCTCTAATTTTGACAAAAAAATTGAAATTTTAACGCACCAGCTACCAGAGCAATTTACGATACTAAAATTTATATATTTGAGATTTATAGTTTCAGATTCGTATTCTGCGATAAATTTCGATCTAGTAAAAGTTCACAAAAGCCAACAATACCTAACTTTTAGAAATGAGCCCTTGGTTGACGTTATCGTGGAACGTGCCAGTAATACATTCTGGAATACGGCAATTGAAGTTGTTTCCATGACATTGATTACTTTGCAGCGTTCCGTCCTATAGCCGCAACGCTGCAAAGTAGTACTTTGCAGCGTTACGAGTAATTCACCAGAACGCAGTTAAGTTGACATAATGTAACAAAATAATTAATTCAGTTAGGTATGCTATTTTCAGTTCGAATTGGAAATAGTACAAATAATTTACTATTCATTATTTGAAATTATGTGGTATTTTCAATAAAGTCTCCATTATATTCTGGGTCCAATTACAGTTACTAAATTCGCAATTCGCTTCAGCGTCGTAAACTGTAAAAGCTAATGTTATTTAATTATTGTATCATTTTGTACATTCAACTCTCGGCTTTATTCTCCCGTCTATATCGATAACAACGCTCAATGAATGATTCCATTTAAGCTACTACTGTGTCGAATTCAGCTAATACTGTAGTATTTGAAAGATCCAGGTTAAGAAGGTAAAAAAATCCATTAACTATAAATTACATTAAGCCTTTCTCAGTCCCACTACAAATTTGGCATCAGCTCTATTATTTATGTAATGAAAAATGAAGTCTTGAAGGATGGATAATGCACATCGGCCCGTGGGAATTGAACAGTTTACGGGAGGGGGAGTGAGTTGGTGGTCCATGCGGGGAGAGTTCACCTACTATCACCAATCAAGTTATCAACGTACTAAATCTTTTCCAGGTCTTTTAATTAAAAAAAATATTTTAAGGACCCCCTTGGAAATAAGTAAGAACCCCTTGGAAATAAGCTGCAAAGCTTTAGGGTAATCCTATATGTTATGTTGGCCAATGTTTCCACTTTATAGTCCCTACAGTAGGTTGGCCTACTGGCCTCCTTTATTAGGCTTGCATGCCAATTATAACTACAGTAGTGGCGTGCAAGCACGCGGGGTGTATATCTGTAAACCATTACTACACAACACAGACAGATACCATCAGCTGAGACAAAAATACCAACGTTTACCACTCATGATTATTATTACACCAATTATTGCAGTACTAGGCCTACAGTTGAAGGCCTACTGTACATAATTACTAAAATTCATTCACCTGGAATTAGTAATAAATTCACATTCGCCCATATCTTGACTGATTAGGATATCAGCTGTATATAGATCTTTTCTACAGAAAGGATATTTGATGACACAAAAAGTAGGCGATCTAAATTTACCCTGTTAACCTGTACTATACAGTACAGCCAATATAATTCCGGCATTATACATTGTAGTTTAAGTTTTGGCCAATGAGACTCAAGCAAATCCAATTGTCAACAACTGGAACTTATGTACTGTAACACAACACACACATGTTAACCACTGTGGTTTTAGCTGAAGGATCAGATTTTTCTTTTAGATGCTGTATATCCAAACTTTAAGATTTTTTTTTTTATTATTAACATTGATTTTGTCTTTGTCTTAATATTACAAATATCCTGTCACACTCACCATAGTAGAAGTGTGATGGAAATCCCAAATAAACTGGGATCAGTTGTAATACAAGATGGTAGTGCAAAAATGGTTGTTCTAAACGACTGTAACAAGAGAATTCTTACCGAAGCTCCTACGTTTCTGGAAAACCTAGCAGTGATAGAAAGTTCAGATGAGATTATAATAGAAGGTACATCATATAAAATAAAGCGTAAAGCTGGGAACATATTGATCCTCAAACCGATAGATGTTTGTTCAACTTCACAATCAGTAGGCCTACGACCACGGGGCAGTGAAATTGACACAAACAAACCAATAGCCGGAAATACCAGCAACACAGAATGGGAACAACTGGCAAAGGCAATGATGAAACGTTTGGTCGGCAGTATGGCCGGCACTGATGATGGACCTCACGCCTTACCTGTGGAACAAAGCTCTGGATTGGAACTCTCAGAGACGCTCACCGCAGATCGCCCTTTGCCAAGACAAGTTATAGCAAATTTACGCTATAGGAGGCGATTCATTGAATTGCAAGATGTTGCTAGTTATGATGACGTACAGCGGAACAAGTCAGGAGGCAAGTCAGGAAATCGCATCGCGTCCTCAGGGGGTCTGTTATCAGCCTTACTGACACTCATTAGATACAGGAGTGGCCTATTTCCTGAAGATCGCGAAGCTATGCTCGTGTATTATGCTAACCTACAAGACATGGCGCCACACTATAGCTTCGAATACCTAGCAAGGATAGACAGAGACCATCGACTGCGTGTTGAAGCGGGGACGGATTGGGACAAAGAAATCCGTATAAGGAAACCCAATCCGGAAGATTTAATACGCTCCTGCTACCGTTGTGAGTATTGGCACCTTGGCCCATGTTCTGCGACAAATTTGCAGAAAACGAAACGCCCATTTAACATGTTTAACACACCTGGGCGGGGGTACCAGGCTGATGTGCACGATGGACGTCCTCATTGCACTTACAGATGGTGTGGCAAGACCGGACACACATATGAGCAATGTTACAAGCGAATGCGCGCAGAATCAGCAGAACAAGCCGGTGTAGCGCTTGATTCAGCACAGGGCTTCCGAAGTTCTGCATCTGAAACAGGGTCGGCAGCGAATCTACCAAAAATTATACCGAAAAAGTTTGCGGGAAATTTCACGCAATCCAAAGTTCAGCAGCCCCCTATTTAGACACATGAGTCATTAGCCATGAACTAGATAACTCAAACAGCAGACTATTATTATATTCTCTTGAATACATATATAATCAAACCATTGTTTATATTTCTTAATTTTTTTTTTTTTTGCATGTGCGTCATATACTACGAATAATCCTGTGCAAGCGCACTGCAATACTTGCTTATTGAAATTTACTTTATAACTCATAAATTACTCACGTGCCATACATATTTAGGTTCGCAAATACAGTATGTGTTCCTCTTAATTATTAAGTACATGTATCGTTTTGTGAGAAATATTTAATAATA
>JAUCBJ010003835.1:0-10731 GCA_032718475.1 Nemertoderma westbladi
ACACAGGCCAAAACGCTGGCAGACTACTATCAAGCCTAAATAAACTACAGTATATGCAGATTCCAAAATGGTTAGTTAGTATGCGTTCTAACACGGTAGTACGACTTATTCTTTAGGAGGGGGTTGACCTTACAACTCAAGATGCCCCAACTTACTAACTGGCACTTTATCGGACAGACTCTACACACACTGCAATCCGTTCAGACCCAACAACAGCCAGACAACAGTCCAGCCTACCAATTGTCTGTATAGACTGAGCAAGCTTACACGCCTTCTGCTTAATACTGGCCCACAAATAAATAAAACTGACAGAAATAAGTAAGCTCCAAAAAAAACAAGGGGTGTACAGTCCCTAACCTTTTAAACAGCCTACTGGTATGCAATATCACAATCGAAATAGTACTGATATACCTGTACTGTTGTAAGTACCGGTCTGGGTGATCAGGCAGTCAGGCCTACTGGTTACCGGTCGACCGGTACCTTAGTCTTGATCGCTTACGCCGCAATCAAGATCCTACAAACTGTTATTGTTCTTACCAGATCAATATTAAACTGTATTTATTGCCTACACTGCAATCAAGAATTTAACAAACTGTTATTGTTCGCGCTTTTAAGACCTTTGGCAGTTTAACCCGCCAAATCTATATGTCTTCTAGGTTATAAATCTACTCCAGCCTATGACAAGTATTGAACACCTATAATAATTCTAACATTAGCCAAAGCCAGTCTGTGCGAGACCATTCACCCGCTGGATATACCCGGGAGACTGGATTTGGATGCTTTAATTTGATTGCGGTGCAGGCCTACCGTACTATTCGATTGATCGTAAATATATAATCTCTGACGAATATTATTCACCCTCGGGAAATATTAGCAGTTCCTTTAGGACGTGGCGCTCTATCTATTTAAACAGAGCTATGACTTACACTATGCACAACGGTATGTCTTATAGATCACCAAAGTGCATTCTTTAGGAAATGCTTTGTTACTCGGTCAAGCACACACAGACTATTGCACACAACTGCACACTGAATTGCCGACATTCACTGATTTTAATCATATATAAAGAGAATAACAACCGACATTTGTAGGGCCTATTAAGTAGCATTGAATTCACTACAAACCACGATAATGTATGTTGCAAATTGTTATATGTAACCGGTCTCTCTAACCTTAGTGTATCAAGAAGATTGGGTTTTCGGATCGTTATCAATATTCTTCCCAATAATAATATGTAAACGAACGATACAATTAACAACACAGTAAATAGCAGTAAATAATGCGGCGAAAAGCAGTTTACGTCAGGGTGCTTAATCAGATGCTGAGACAAGCAAGAGTACTTAACCAAGTTGACCAAGATAACAGTTTGATGATCTTATAATTAAAGACGCTCTAATGTCAGAAAACATTCCCCGGCCGGTGTTCTAGGCGTGGGGGAAACGTCAGTACTGAATCCTGTAATTCTGCTGTACAGCTTTTACACAAAGAGGGAATCTCTGATTGGTCGAAATGGCAAAAAGCTCCACGTGGAAACAGCTGATAGATGTCGTCATTTTGAGCTGAGCAGAACAAAGAACCAAGGCAAGGCTCCGGGCAAGCTACACGTGTAAAGCTCAGCCGTTAGCTGTCGTCATAGTAACGACACTGTTTCAAGAGGATCTAGGGCGTTGCGTCATAGAATTGCTAATTATGTCCTCTAAAGTACACATACAGAAGAAATAGCTTTTATGTCCCCTAAAAACACCGGTACAGCAATGACACGGCCTTTTATGCCTGCTAAACCAACTACAGAGCACTTTACGGGGAAAATAAAAAAAGCAAAAGCAAAAGCTTTTACACCAAGCCTTTGCTTTCCTAACTTCTATGTCCTTTTTGCTACTCTCTATCCATGATCCAAGGTACTGGAAGTCGTCGACCTTCCTTAGTTGATTATTTTCAATGGTTGTCAAGTTTCCATCAACATTAAAGGTCATGAATTCGGTCTTGGTAGCATTTATATGCAATCCAACCCCCTTAGCAGCCTTCTCCACTTTATTTAGTAGAAGCTGTGCATCTGCTAGGGTATTAGAGAGCAGGGCGATGTCATCCGCAAAGTCGGTGTCTTTGACTGTAGTTGCTGGATATCTACTACTTCTGCGTTCTTGAAGTGTGAATCCCAGATCTTCACCCTTTATGGCTGTCCTCATTGCGTAATCCAGCACAATTACAAATAGTAATGGTGCTATTCTTCGTCTTAATTCCTTCAATCAGTCTCCGTAGTGCAAGTATCTGAACTATTGTTGATCTACTTGGTCGAAATCCGTTTTGGCTCTTACGCAGAAGTTTCTCTATTTGAGGCCTAATCCTATATAGAATCATTTTATTGTATATTTTGGCAGCTACCACAAACAGACAGATCCCACGATAGTTTGTTGGTATACCGAGGTCTCCTTTCTTGGGGAGAGGCTTTAGTTGACCTTTAGTCCAAATTGGTGGTGGCTTTTCCCCTTTTAACATCAGGTTGCAAACATTCAATAATGGTCTGTTTAGCACTCCTGTTTTCCATATCTCCGCTGGGATTTCATCTAATCCACTCGCTTTATTATTGGACATGCTTTTAATGCTTCTTTGGAGTTCGGCAGGTGTGAAGTCCCCTGTGTCTATAGGTAGTGAGTGTCTTGTCATATATTTTCCATGTAGGGCTGACCTCGATGTTTGGTGGCTGCCCAAGCAAGTTGCTGAAGTGATTTTTCCACTTCCCAATACGTTCTTCGGGACTATCGGCTTTGAGGCGCCCCTTTGCACAACATTTCCGACCAGATACCTCATTTACAGTTTTCCAGGTAAGTCTTGATTGTTGCTGTATGTGAGCAGTTGTAATTGCTTACATTTTATCCTGTATGTACTTTTCCTGGCTGATGTTGTAGGCCAATTTAAGATCATCGTTAGCTTTCTCAACCTTGTTAATGTTTTCTGTTGTTGGTTGTTCGGTTTTAACTTTGTAGGCTATCTTAAGAACTTTTCTCTTACAAGTAACCTCAGACTTTTGCCATGGCACATACTGTTTTCGTTTGGGTTTCTGGGCGATATGCCTCTTAACTGATTCCTTGTGGGCTGTTATTATATTCTGGTATATTGAATCTGTGGACTGGTCTTCATCCATTGACTGAAGTGCTTCAAAGCGGTTTTGAACTTCAACTGTGTAAGCATCCTTTACTACATTGTCAGTTCTGAGTTTCTCCCAGTCATAGTTGATTTTCTTGCTTGTCCTGGGTTTGCTGGCTCTCAAACTGAGTCTAGTCTCTGCAGTCACAATTCTGTGGTCCGAACCGATTAGGTTGAACGAGTTGTATGCCTCGCAGTTGATCATACTGTTTCTCCATTTTTTGTTTATAAGGATGTGATCCAGTTGTGCTTTGGTTCCATTAGGGTATTGAAAGGTCCATAGCTTCCCCTTACTCTTTTCGAATGTGTTGTTTGTTGGTATCAATTCACATTCTTCCATTAGGTCTAAAAGTAAGTACCCATTTCTTTTAGAACTGGTGTTATAGGTGTAACCCTTGATGTCTTCTGGGCCAATTTGCGCGTTCAGGTCACCAGCAATGACTTTAACATTGTTTTTCGGAATGTCCTTTATAAGCCCAGTCAGATCTTCATTAAACTTGACTGCTTGTTCTGGCTCTGAGGCATTGGTTGGACTGTAGTAACATATAACTGTTGTCTTGTGATTTCCATCAAATGTTGCGATCATAACCCTGGAATTTATAAATTCGATGTTGTTTAGGGTCTTAAGTGCAAATGGGCTTAGCAGAATTCCTACTCCGCCAATTGATGCATTGGCCGAGTTTCTTACTGCTGAGCTTGTTACTAATATCCAACTATTTCCAATGTCATTGTACTTCATGGCAGTGTCTTCATGACAAATCCGATGTTCTTGGATGCAGATGATGTCGATGTTATATTCCAATGCCAGAGCAACCATGTCACCCTGTTTGCTATGTGCTTTCAGCGTGCGTGTGTTCATTGTAGCAATCTTTAGTGTCGTTTTACATTTCAACAGGTTGGTTCTTCTTTCTTCTCTGTCTTCTGTTCCAGTAGCCAATTTATCGACCCCAGCCTGGTGTACCACTGAGGGACGCGGTCCTTGTTGACCCGGGCGACGACCGAGCCGGTATTTCTCCTGGAGGTTTCTCATACTCATATCTTTCAGTTGCGAGAGTAAAACCGCTTGTGGTCGCAACTCCTACAAGTGTCTTCGCAGTAGGTCGCCGTTGGTTGATTACCTTCCGCCGACCTTGTCAGCATGTCTAGCCGTTGGTTGATTACCTTCCGCCTATCCATGGCCTACAGCCCTGCTGCCGACTGAAGGGGTCCTTTTGTTACACCCTGAAACAAGTGTGCCTCCTGGGTTAGGTATCCACGATAGACAGAGCGGGGCGTGTATCATCTCTATTGCAGATTCGTATCAAGCCTTTGCCTTCAATATATAAGACTTTGGCAGATAAGCTTTCTCTTAGTGCAGTGGGTGTTCAAGAGCACCGAATGCAGACTGGACAGACTGATGAGGTTCTGATTAAGGACATGGGGGGCGGTTGGCGACTCGCCCTCGCTTCAGCAGATGATAGTGGCAATGGTGGAATTGGTCTATTGATGAATCTAACTGCACATGCAGCATTGGACAAAATAGACCAAATCTCTAACCGCATCATCCGTTGCCACTTCTCATGTTCTGGAAGACTGGCTAAGAAGTTTCCTAAGGTGGTTCTGATTGTGTGCTACTCTCCAACTAGTGTTGCCCCTGTAGAGGAGATGGAAAATTTCTACTGATGGAGTGGATCAGCATGCATTCTTAACATTCCTGGGAGACTTTAATGCAAGTCTGCATCAATCACCTACATCGCCCTGGGTCTATAGCAATAGTGGTAACCGAAATTCCGTCCATCTTCAGGATTTTATCTCTGGAAATGGATGATTTTCGGCTGGAACCCAGTTGAAGAAGCGAACTGGAAAGCTATGGACTCATAGTGGACCCAGTGGTCACAAGTCCCAGATAGACCATATCCTGTTTCGTAGGAAATACAGGAGCTCTATACAAGATTGTAATGCATTTACACTACGACCCTTCTCTAGTGATCACCGCCTTATTGTGGCCAAGGTAAGACTTAGTCTGCGTGCTAGCAGAACAACGAAATCTTCCTTGCCGCGGCATGACTGGTCCTCTCTGTTGCAACAGCCAAGTGTGAGATCCAACTTCACACTACAGCTGAGCAACAGGTATGAGGTTCTTGCCTCTGAGGCGGCAGATCACTGTGAGGGCTATACTGCCTTCACAGAGGCAGTTAAGTTAGCAGCTGTAGAAA
This sequence comes from Nemertoderma westbladi, assembly GCA_032718475.1. Lineage (NCBI taxonomy): Eukaryota > Metazoa > Xenacoelomorpha > Nemertodermatida > Nemertodermatidae > Nemertoderma > Nemertoderma westbladi. The sequence continues at coordinate 5,340 of JAUCBJ010003835.1, forward strand.
CAGTTCCTGTATACCCTCAAAACAGGAAACGGGCCCCCTGTTCTGACAACAAAATTCAGAAGTGCCGAAATGACTTCTAAAAGGTGCAGAAAGAGTCCCGACTCAAACAGACTACAGCGGCCAAGAATGAAGTTAAGGCTGCATCTAGGTCCCTGAACAGGCAGTACTCTGTTAATCTACAGGAGCTAATAAACCAACAGGTTGATGCCATCAATGATGCTGACGAGAGCAGGCAATCATCCCAGGCATGGAGAACGATCAACTTGCTTGCTGGTCGAAAAAGCCAACCAACCACCAAGGTTAAGGCTGAATCACCAGCCGATCGCCTCAATGGTTGGAAGGCCCACTTTGAAAAGCTCCTCAATAATGATAGGGTATTGGCTGATAACTTTATAGAAGTAAAAGTGTCTGAGTCTGTACTCCCAGATATTCCCATTGGTGATATCTCCTTTGCAGAAGTGAAGGCTGCTGCAAAGAGCATTAAGACCAATCGTGCCAGTGGAGTAGATGGTGTTCCCCCTGAGGTCTTTAAAATACCTGAGTGTTTAAAGCTCATCTATCCCATCATAGTAGACATGTACCGAACAACAAGAGTCCCACAAGAAATGAAAACAAAAAAGTTGGTGCCAGTTCCCAAGAAGGGCAACCTAACACTCTATGGTTCTTTTCGGGGAATCTCATTGATCTCGATTGCTGCAAAGCTATACAATAGAATTATATTAAATCGCATCAGGGATCCCATTGAGAGACTGCTCCGTGGAAATCAGAATGGGTTCCGTAAAGGTCGTGGGACCATGGAGCCCATTTTGGCACTTAGAAGGATAATTGAAGAGTTATCAAAAAAGAAAGACAGGCATCTGGCTGTTATCTTTGTTGACTTCTTCAAGGCCTTTGATTCAGTCTCTCGCTCACGTATGTTCAGCATACTTTCATTATATGGGATTCCTGATGAAATTATTGCAGCAATCAGATCAGTATATGATGGTTCGACAACATTTGTGTCTACTGTTGACGGTGACACAGAACCATTTGAAGTGTTATAGGGCGTCCTCCAGAGAGACACACTTGCACCATTCTTGTTCATAATTGTTGTTGACTATGTTCTACGCATGTCCTTAGATCATCATAATGATGATGGGGTGATGATAACTCCACCTACTGGCTCTAGAAGTCGAGGAAATCCTGCCAAGTACCTAACTGATCTAGACTTTGCTGATGACTTAGGAGTACTCTCAGAATCACTAGAGGGAGCCCAACGGCTCCTCAGCTCATGACCAACATGCTGCTTCTAGTGTTGGTCTTTTTATTAACTCCAGAAAAACCAAAATTTTGACAGTTAACTTTGAAAGTCCTTTGAAGTAAAGTAAAGTAAAGTAACTTTGAAATCGGATGAGCACAAGCTCAAAAGATGGTATGATTGAGCATGTGGATGACTTCTGTAACCTGGGATCATGGATCCGGAAGTCAGGTGAGGACCTTCGAATACGTAAGGGAAAGGCATGGGCTGCCTTGAATAGGCTTTCCAGGATTTGGAAGTCACCGAGAATTAATCGGAAACTTAAGGTCCGATTATTTAGAGCAGCAGTAGTTCCAGTAATCCTCTATGGGAGTCCATGCTGGGCTCTAACTGCTGAGGACACCAAATCTCTGGATGGCACATTCACGAGAATGCTACGCCGGGTTCATTGTGTCAAGTACAATGCACACATCTCCAACCAGACACTATATAACATTGGAGGTGTCTCATTGGTTCCCCCAAGCTTGACACTATAACAAAATCGCCTCCGCTTTGCAGGACATTGCTTTCGCCGTGAGGACCAGCCAGTGCATAATCTTGTACTTTGGCAGCCTCATGGAGTGAATAAGCATGGTGGACAGCCCATGACTTTCTTGAGATGCATCTTAAAGGACACTGGCCTTTAAGATACGTATGATCTAGCAAATGTCATGGGTGATAGGGAGTTGTGGCGGTGCAATTTTGTTGACAAGCCGCACAGCATTCTTAAAAATGCAGCTGCAATGCAGCATGCCGATCCTAGTATTATAATTGTATATAATTAATAGTAGTAGCCATCCACCCAACCCATTGCGTAACTCAGAATTAAACTCCACACAGCCCATACCCGTCCTTGCCTTGCTTGATATGGACGTGGTCTACTGTGTGCTCTGCAGACATCCTACAGAGCACATGGGGCATTAGACACACAGAGAGGGGGAGAGAGAGAGATAGAGTGAGGGCTGCTTGATTGACACACGGCTCAGGGGGAATCTAGACTTTGAAGTGCAGCGCCTTTGGTAGAACACAATGACAGGATTTATAAGCCTGTTTCATTTCAATATTTGATCAAACTTTGATCAATGTTTGATCAAAGTTTGATCAATGTTTGATCAAAGGAATGCTTTTTGAGAGCGGGACTGTACCATCATATGCTGCCACTGTGCTCAACCCCATCGTACTTGGCCGTCTTTAACCATTCGCTACAATGAAAGGGTAGTGTATATTAACCATGGACCATCACGGCCACAATGATTAATTATTAATTATATACATTGTTAATTGTATGTAATGCGTGGTAGCTCTAGCTCATGCTGTCAGGAGTAGGAGTGGGGTAGATCGGTGGTAGCCTGGAGCAAGTCTGTGGTTGCACATATTGCAGACAATACCTGAAGCTCTTTGTTTAGCTTTGCACCCTGGCTTTGCTGGGGTAATAGGGTACGCAGCAAACTTCGCTCGCGAGTAAGCTTCACCCGCGAGTAAGCTTCACCCGCGTCCAATCTTCGCCCAGATCAATCTCCGCCCTCAAAATTAGCAACTATCGCCCGGTGGAAACCTGAGCCTGCAGGAGATCTTCGCCCTCAAGCAACCTTCGCCCACTAAACAATTATTGTTTTGGTTAGAAAAAGCCTATTTGTAACCTGCTCCTTTCCCTCAATTGGTAACAGCATCGTTTATTGTTGTGGTTAGAAAAGCCGTCTCTTTAACCTGATTTTTTCCCTCAATTGGTAACTAAAATGGTTACTAACACAAATCTAATTAGGCGAAGGTTGCTCGCGGCCGAAGATTGCCTTGCGGGCGAAGGTTTCCCACGGCCGAAGTTTGGACACGGGCGAAGGTTGTACGCGGTTAATAGGTCAACCGGGAAATAGTAATAATAGCGTTTTGAGTATACAGAGCGTAGAAAATCGCTATAAAAATATTATTAGTATAGTATGAAGTTGTAAATAAATATCTGGCAATAATATAGATATTATTGGTAAGGAAAATTAGAGATTCATTGAATTTTTGACTTAACGAAATATCAATTTAATGTTTAGTTGTGTGTTCATCAAGAGAATACTGGATGATATTCAAACATAGATATATATAATTCATATATAGAATATAGATTAATATAATATCAATATAATATATAATATAAATTTTTAACAAATATTATTTGATTATTTTATTTAATAACTTGACTGCGGGAGGAACAAGTTATGTTATTTTTGTCTTCTGCATTCTTATCTGTAATAAGTAATCTTACATGTAGTTACTGACACTACATATATATATATATATATCTATCTCTATACATATAGATATATATACATTCTGAAATAACAACCTGTACTGCAGATGGGGGGGGGGGGGGGGGTTGGGTGGGGTGGGGTGGGGCATTTTTGTATGCGGCAAATGGCCACCTCTTCTCTTCAGACTCTTTATATCAGACCTACGCTCTTTTAATAACATCGTTTGCCGATGCCGTGATGTTGTACGTAGACAATCTGGTTATGTGGTAACATCTTTTGAGTCAGTACAATCAGTTCTTCAAAGAATACAATGAGGCGTTATGGGGGCTTGTCAAAATTCCCGTCTTGTCGGCGACTTAATGATGTTAATTATCGAATTTCGGAAAAGGAACGGGTCACATAACCAAAACAATGATAGAGTCAATAGCACTGGTACATTAAAATTTTTCCTGGTAATCAATCAGCTGTTATTTGCGTTGAATTTGCCCTGGAGAGTAGATGTTGATTAATCCCCTAATAAACTAACCTTTCACAATATATGTGGTCGTCCCATAATGGTGTGTTCCATCGCCCAGCACAACAGGGTTAATGAACTTCAGATAGTGATCGTACACTGAGACTTGAGTTATCCTCATTCTCGCAACCAGTAACCAAATGAATTAACTACAGTACAGGTTATATTAACTATTGTATAGTTAGCGAATACGGAGATTCTAAGGTTTCTCTATCCAAAAAACATCGAAAACTTTGCGGAAAAGCAATCTAACATAGATCGCCAGCCAGAACGTTATCCAAAGGGGACATACTGTACATACAGTTTGTATCGATATCTAATAGGGTACGTACTAGTGGGAATGGAGGTTATTGTTTTTTATGTAGAGCCTACATAGTAAGACCCCATAGCATAGCAGAACAGTTGGCATAACAAAATTGGTATATTGTACAGTATGTTATCATTATGTTTCAATGTGACTGAGGATGTCCCATTTGCTCCGTAAATTAATTCTAACCCATCCTATGTATGACACATGGTAGGAAGTAAAGTACTATAAATAATATGATATACAGTAATATACTGTAGTACTGTACCAAAGTCCATCGAGTTCATCCCGCCGTATTGCCACATGGTGGAGTGGACCAAACGGGTATTAAACTATCACTCGATCCCCTTAATGAGCGGTTTCAAATTCCTCTCGTCATGGTCAGACCCCCCCCCCCCCCCCCCTCATACATTTCCCATCGCACTTACTGCAGTATTTTAAAGTAAAATTTAAATAAAATTATCCGTAAACGTAAAACACTAAACACCGAAGGTAACACGAATGCTCACCTGCAAGGAAGGGAGGGTGCCACACTAACTCCCAATGTGCAATGCTCTCACCAACCTATCTTTACTCCCCCAGATTCCCAATGGTCCTTTAGAGTTAACAATTTAATTAATGAAAACTGGGATACTCCGCTTCTGGGGTTCGAACTCCCATCTTCATATTGCAGTTTGCATTCCATTGTTGAATAATCCGATAATGTTAGTTCCATCTGCACGTTAAACATACTAGCCTTCAAACTTCAGCCCGTGCGAAATATATCAGACTCTGTAAATAATAGGAAATTAATCTACGGTATGTTACAATAATGAAGAACGGTGATGGGAAATTCAATATTTACACCATCAATGTATATAGACTAAAATAATTTGGAATGAACAATAAACAGGTAGGTTAACCAGTAAATTATAGTCCTATGAAAAATAAAAATAAAGAGTAGATTTGGAATTAGATGTACTGTAGTTTAGTTGATTGACTATTATTATAGTTATTGATTAGACAAACTGATAAGTAGATCACGTCATGTATACAGGTGTAAATTAGACAATCAAGTC
>JAUCBJ010003836.1:0-45386 GCA_032718475.1 Nemertoderma westbladi
ACCAGTTATAAATTTTGGATTTCCCAAATTTGTTTTGCCTTTAGTGGGTAATAATGTGAAACATGGGGAAGATGTCACTATAAGTTGTCCCCATACTGGAGAACTGGCGTCAATTTCTTGGACATTTCAAGGCGATGGGGCAGGTCCTATTGAAATACCAAATGTTGGTAAATATTCATTGGTCACTAATAACATAATAATTAAATCAGTTACAGAAAATGATAGTGGAATATATACTTGTAGATTGAATAATAATTTTGGACATGATACAGGCTATGTAACACTTTACGTTACAAATGACATATTACCTACCATTTTGAATTCTGTAGCGCAAAAAAAATCTTCACCAACCACATTTACGTTGGCGTGGCAGCCAGCTACAGTACCCAATGGAGTGCCGCCTGTGATCGGATATCGAGTTAAATGCGCCACTATCAGCATGAACTATTGGATTACTTGTGGAGAAACTGGGGATACCAAATTTACAGAACTGGAAGTAACCCAATACGGAGATAATCACTTCGAGGCCAGTACGACATACAAATTTGCGGTAGTAACTCTTAATGCCAAAGGCAGCAGTGAACTGAGTAATATCATTGAAATAACAACCAACGATCAACTGGAAGTCGCAATTGAACGCCATAAGAAGGCATTCGATAATGTGCCAAACAGTGGAGCCGCATCAAACACAGACAATTCTTGTCATAAAATTTTATCCATTTGTTCAACAATGTTCTATATAATAGTGACTCTGTGCTCGATCAGTCTCGTATTGCTAGGTCTCATTATTGGTCTAGTTGCCTGGCAACTAGAGCGAAAGAGAAGTCGCGAGATAGAAAATAAGAACAGAGAGAGCCATTTCCATTCGGTATACAGCGTTCCAGAACCTCCACCAATTAAACATGATAATATATATGATTGGCAGGTATGACTGTCTCTCAATCACTACACTCTAAAGTTTATACGGAAACCAAATATTGGAGACGGTAAAGTGTTTCAGGTCAGTGAAATGATTCGGTGATGCTATCTATATTCGCTACATTAGATATTAATAATGACTCAATTGTATCTAACCCATCGGCGTAAGTCACTTTATAAACTGTAATAGTTGAATTGAATTTGAAATGAATATCACGTTTTTTATGAGTTCCATGCGTCCAAATGAACATGTCTTACTAAGTAGTCGGCGAAATTAAAGCAAAACATTTTACTTTAGTATTTTAGTATACTTACCGCACACATAACTATATTTTTTTACTTGGATTTCACGGCATTAAAGCTGATGCATTATTGGTGATGGTGTAATTACTATGGTCTACACTTCGACAATCCAGAAGAAAAAGTAGTCCTACAGTGTATGCCTACATCTCTGCGCCTACTCTGAAGGCATAGAGTGCTACATTGTATATCTGAAAACAGCGCAATGTCATTCAAGTATGTATGTAGGCGATCTATTGTGTATGTTAAATATGCAATATGTATGTATATGTATGCCAACATTATATATCTGTAACTTTCCAGGCATACCTTATAAATGTGAGCATACATTGTATGTATGTAGGCATAAAATGAATATGTGAGGCATACATTGTATAATAAGTAAGCATACAATGAATGTATTTAGGCATACATATACATATATACGTATATAATACGATGAATATATTACGTGGGTGTAGCCTATTACTGCTGCTTTGTTACTTGTTACATATTTTTCTATAATATTGCATTTTGTATAACAATTTATAATAAAATGTACAGCTAAAAAGTTATAAGTATAATCAATTTAGTATTCCTTAATAAATGTTCAGATCAATAGTTTCTATACCTGATTTCAATTAATGATTTATTAGGACTCAAAAATTATTGAAATTTTAGGTAGAAAATGTAAAAATCTGTGTTATTTAATTTTGACAATATATAATAACTATTTACATACTTGTGTGTAAACTAGCACTTTACAGTGTGATGATCCGAGTGGCTTTGTTACACGAACGAACGTTAGTGAGTGAGTGAAAATAAAGCCGCGAGGATCAGAACACTGTAAAGTACTTTGCAACAAGTATGTATGTAGTTGTATTCCAAAATTTAAACATAACGAAATGATTGTATATATATTATAAGTGATAGAAACTGCACAAATTAAATTAGTTGCTGTATAAATAAATGTAAAAGTGACATAAATTATGTTATAAATGAGGTAGCTTATATTTATGGTGGCGTTTGGAGCCATGTTATAATAATATAGCTACAGTAGGCCCTATACTATAGTTATTAATAGCTATACCCTGCCTACCGGTAGGTATAGCAGTTGGTCTATCTGGCTGTCATCCAAATTTCCACCTATTGTTTACGTGGTATCCAATGACGGCGTTAAGTTATGTCCCCTTAGTGGGCATTACTTAACGTCGTCATGCGTCGTCACGTAAACAATAACACCAAATACAATACTAAATGTACAGGCCAATACAATGCTGTAATGTCCTCTAAAGTTGTAAAGTGCTAAATAACAACTCGCTGTTAATACTAACGGCGTTGAGTAATGTTACAATTTTGGAATAAAAATTACAATTTTCCAACCGTTAATGCATTTAAATTATGTGAATCATCTTATTGGTTAATGGATACTTGTAAACAAATTTTACACCGAATATAAATAATTATTTATTTATAATATTTATTTATTTATAATATATATTTATAGTTCCAATGAAATACACGCATTCATTTCATTAACTTAATTAAAGGCAATTGTCATAATTTTCGTATTCTAACCAAGAAGACTATCTTTCTCAGTGTTTTACTGTAAACTGTATTGTTTTATAATTTTTTGTGGGGGTGAGGTTGTGGTTGGAAGTCTGGCGATAATAATACAATTATGATATAGTGTATCATCGCAGTAAAGAGCGATAGCAGCCAGAGACAGCCGAATGACACACATATATAAAATTTGATGTTTGAAGAAAGTAAGAAAGTACATCACTAAATGAGTTAGAGATTAAGCAATAATTGATAGAAAAGACTCTCTGATAATAAGCTAACTAATAACTAACTATCTAATTATAGACGTATTGGAAGTAGAGTCAATAAATTACTTAACAGAATTATTATTATACACCATGTCGTCCTTGAAGATAGTGTCGTAATTCAGTGACGCCCCCCCCCCCCCCCCTCCTCAAAAAAAAAAATTATACAAATCTCAATGAGATTCAATGATGCACGAAATTTGAAACGGAAAGAATTTCACCTAACCCCACCTTACTAGGTGAGCCAGAAATTTCATTTTTGCTGTTTTTTTCTTTTTTAGCTACAAGTGTTTGAAAAAATTATTTCCAGCTACTATTGCACCAGTCGTACTGCATTTATTATTCGATCGCATAGTTTACATAGTTCTGTGAAAGTACCGCTTTGCAGTGTGATGAGGAGGCCGCGTAAATTATCACACGAATGAAGGTAATGCATTATAATACTGCGAAATACGTCGCAACTTTCTATGTTGGTTTATTCTAAACTGACAACAACTACAACTACAATCGGCCTGCTGCATTGAAACTGCACATTGAGATGCCATTGCCGGCTTATCAACAAAGTTGCACCGCCACAACTCCCTATCACCCATGACTTTCGCGAGATATCCGCATCTTCAAGGCCAGTGTCCTTTAGGAGGCGTCTCACGAAAGTCATGGGCTGTCCACCATGCTTATTCACTCCATGAGGCTGCCAAAGCACAAGATTATGTACTGGCTGGTCCTCATGGCGAAAGCAATGTCCTGCAAAGCGGAGGCAATTTTGTTCTAGTGTCAAGCTTGGGGGAACCAATGAGACACCTCCAATGTTATATAGTGTCTGGTTGATGGTAATGGTTGAATTGGTCTATTGATGAGCCAAACTGCACATGCAGCTTTGGACACAATAGACCAAATCTCCAACCGCATCCCCGTTGCCGACTTCTCAAGTTCTGGTAGAAATCTCTGGATGGCACTTTCACAAGAATGCTGCGCCGGGTTCAAGTACAATGCACACATCTCCAACCAGACTCTAAGCAAACTTGGAGGCTGTTTCATTTGAAAGCAACCGCCTCCCCATTTGTATAAAATTGCTTTCGCCGTGAGCACCAGCTAGTGCATAATCTTGTGCTTTTGGCAGCCTCATGGAGTGAATAAGCATGGTGGACAGCCCATGATATTCTTGAGACACATCGTAAAGGACACTGGCCTTGAAGATGCGGATGATCTATCAAATGTCATGGGTGATAGGGAGTTGTGGCGGCGCAACTTTGTCGACAAGCCGACACAAGCATTCTTAATATATATGTAATATATATATTGTAAGCTGCAATGCAGCATACCGATAGTAGTAGCATTATTATATAGGCATTGCGTTGTTGCCCAAGCTACTTATGAAATAAACAACATGTTCCAGAATATGGTATTTATTAAATAGAATATTGGCCTGCAGCGGAAGCAAATACATGCAACATTCGAATACATATTTGGAATCTTTAGCACGGCCAGCTTTCCATTGCTGCCAACAAATCAATATAAGATTGAAGAATAACTGGTGTGTAACTGGTGCAATACCGTTGGAGACACTTTTTTCAAACACATGTAGCTAAAAAATGAAAGCAAAAATAAAAATTATGGCTCAACCGGTGAGGAGGAGGGGGGTGAAACTCTCTATGTTTCAAATTGCATGAAATTTCATTAAGATTTGTGTAGAAAAATTGGGGGGGGGGGGGGGGGGGGGGGGTGTGTTCATGTCACTGAATTACGACACTATATTACTATATTACAGGACTTAAACATGGTGTATTTGTGATTAATGACAACAGGTCTAGGGGCTTTGTTCTAAAACAAAAATGATTCAAAACTTAATGAGAATGCGCTTTGATTATTATTGTGACCGGTCGGTCTGCTGTTGTCGTAATGTTTGGCTCGATTTATATTAATCGATTTGAAACTTTTCTTGAAAAAAATGTCTTAGGTACGGGGTCACCAATTCAATAACAATTTAAGTAACATATTATTTTATTTATTTTATTATATTTTATAATAACAAGAAAGGCATTTCCTAAAGGTAATGCAACCACGAAGCTAAGGAAAATTAAACACTCTTTGACTCATCAGTTCATTGATTTACCGAGTTAAAAGAACTCCCGGTATTGCCAAGGTAACTGGACTTTTCTAGAAATGCTGAGTTTTACATTAAGATCTAGTTTGTGGTTCCAGGTGACACATCGACTTCAAGGAAGCTTCATTGAGTAGTTTATGTGCAAAATTAATTATTAATTTGTTAAAAAGTCTGTTTGCAGTGGTTGTCAAGGTAACTGGCAAATAGAACAACGTAGATTGGATGCAGAATAAGTGATATTATGGTGGTAGGGGTTGGTCCCAAGTCATAATGCCTTTAACTTGTGTTTCTAATTATAATTTTTTAAATTATAACATCTGTTTAGCCTGGTTACCAAGGTAACTGGATTTTCTAATTAACCACAATTGGCTCCTCTAAGGACCTTCCTGATAGTTGAGTTGGGAAACCCAATATTTATATCTAATACAGTTTTCCTACAAACAAGAGTTAAAAATATAGACTTGAATGATATAGACTTTAATAAACTCCAGTCACCATGGTAACGAGATATTTCTGGAATGTTTTGAGTTTTACTAAAAGTTCCAACTAGTGGACCAGATAACACATTCCCAGTTTCGTAAAATTTTTTTGCGAACTCTATGTCCAAATGAGTTATTTTTGTATAAAAACATATGTTTTAGGCAGTTGTCATGGTAACTACAAAATAGAACAATCAAATTCGGACGCAGAATAAGTTATATAGTGGGGGTAGGGATTGGTCCCAAGTCATCACACCTTAACCTTAGGCTTCAATTTAACATTTTAAAAATTTTAACATCTGTTTAGCCCGGTTGCCAAGGTAACTGGATTTTCTATTTAACCTCAATCGGCTCTGCTATGGACCTTATAGTTGTGTTGAGAAATCCCAAGTATATATCTATTATAGTTTTTCTACAAATAGAGTTATAAATATTGACTTGAAATACATAGACTTTTTTATAAGTCCGTTGCCATGGAAACCAGATTTTTCCTGGATATGAGATCCAGCCCAAAAGATGCGCCTCGACGTGTAGTACATACATGCAAAATTTCAGGGTTCTTTTAAAGGCTAGTTTTTTCCGGAATCAAAAAAAAACAAATCTGCTCCATACAAGTAAAATAGCCCACTATGAATACACCATCTCAGCTAAGGAAAATCTTTCTTAGCGAAAGTAGTTGATTTTCCTTAGCTTCGTGGATTAATTTTATACCGAATTAAAAATAGGCATATTAAAAACTTCTACATCGTTTGACATATTAGGTGTAAGGGTATGTGATTTAATTTCGTATTTCCCACTGATTTTATTGAACATTTTTGGTAATAAATTACATAACTGTACACAGTGCAAATAATATGACAGATTATTTACAATTTATAGTTGCCATTGTGATGGCACAGCAGACTATTTATTATTAAAAAGTACAACTACCGTCAGTATAAAATGGGTGGTCGGGAAGAGGTTGTATGGTTTATGAGAATGACAAATTAGAAATTTTATGAAGGAAAGTGGAAGTTCTAAAGATAAAAGTTTAGGAAAATAATTTCTAAAACTCTCCCAACTACATTCTAGACGAAGCTTTCTATATCAACTAATATTAATTCACCATTATTAATAAAAACTCACCAAAAACCCTCGATATGAAATTAGAATCAGTTTAATAGAAAAAAAGTAATAATTTATAAAACGTCATGAAACTAATAATATTATTTTTTATTAATATAATTAAATAAGGCCGAACTTATTAGACAGTTTATTGTTAATTTGTTTGATTAAGAAGTAAAATATTTATAAATGATTAATCGTAACATTCTAGAACACTTAGACACTCACCTCTCGAGGTAGTTGTGTAGGAACTGGTACCGCTAGTAACACTGCGACTGCTGGTTTCTGCAGCGGCACTGTGTTTGCGGATATCCTTGAGGGAAACCTCCTCTCTCCAGGACGTCGGCTCCTCCATGCGGATGTTTACCGGTAGACTGTGTAGCGACCCCCGGTCCAAGTCGGTATCCTTGGCAACGAACGACGACGGACAGCTGTGGAAACCACCCGCAACGTCACTCTCTACAAATACGCCAATGAAATAGTTTGAAATTTATATGTAGATTTACCTCTATTTCAAATTATCAGCAAATTAACCTTGACGATAAATATAGATAAATTTCTTTGAGCGTAACTCCAGTTATTAATCATAGCGTCAAGATATAATACGGAATACCAGGGGTCACTGAACATTAGCAGCAGAAAAAATCGTCAAATTTCTTACAATTAAATAATACCTTTTTCGTTTCAGACAGCGGATATGATTAGTAAAGTACATAGACCAATATACTTAATGACTAACGCTATATGGCCTGGTATTCGTACCCCTAAGCTAATTATACTACATGGCTCGCCCCACACACTCTGACAAAGCATCTCATCTGACCACACCATTATAATGGATGGGCATAAAATTAATTATGTTTCTGACAAATGTAGCCAAAGACACCAGCCAAACAGTCTCGATGGGAAGCTAAGCGTGTACACATATTGATCAATACAACGGCAAGATTTACAGATTTACATTAATTTTGACTGAATGGAGAAAACGAGAAATAATTTTGATCACGCGAAGTACCAAAATGGGGATCATTTGGGGTGGCAATCACACTCCCCCCCCCCCCCCCCCCATCCCCATCCCACCCTCACCCCATGGATATCGTCATGGATATAATAACTCATAACTTATCTACTAAATAAGTAAACCTAATAAAATAAGTTTGTTTCTATTTCTACATAGGGAAATGAAATCATAGACAAAGAGAATCAGAAACAAGAATCTTTAGAATATTCTCGTGTAACATGATCCTTAACATAGATTTAACTCATTATAAGACTACTTATGCTTTACAAGACTACTTATGCTTTATAAGACTATTTAAGTGCTACTGATTGAAATAAAGCTGGATCTATTAATATAAGAAATACTATTTAATATTAAAGAACGTCAAGTAAAAAACTTGGGGTCGGTACGCAAAGAGCGAACTATGTAAACAACTAAAATTCACCGAGAACGCAATCAGTGATCAGCTGATGGCAACCAAGATTATCGACAGATTTCGCCCCACAACTGCAGGCCTTCTCTGTTAATAAACAGTTATTTACATAGTATAGCCGTGCATACCTACCGGTAAGTATTTACACTTGTGTCTGAATGAATATGAAATACAATTATTTTTCAACTATAAAGAACTAAGTAATTCCGAACCAGTACCGGTACCTGTTACCAATAATTCTTCTTTAATTTCCTTAATCATTGCACGGGATAACTGAATCTCTGAAGGTAGAAATGACGTAATATATTAAATTAATTGATCTCTACATAAATATTTAATGAATCCAGCGCTGCGCTTTAAATTAGAACATAAGAAATATTAACAATTACTAATTATTATATTATACGCCCAACATTATGCGTGTTTATCAAGGAGTGGAAACAGTTGGTAGATTATGCCCATAACTTCCCGGGTATTTTTTAAATTATGTGGGAAAAAAGTATAATTTCATAAATAAACATTTGTGTGATAAACATCTCATCAGCAATAAATAAACATCATAATAAAAAGTAATGTATTCTTACCTTTATCGGATTCGTAAGCTGGAGGTTCATCACCTGCAATACAAATAGACAAATAGACGTTGTACTTTTGAGAAAATTAACTAAAATACTAACAAAAATAGTAAAAATATTTTAAATACAATGATGGTTAACCAAAACAATTACATCTTCACGCAACGACGTGCAGAATATGTATGACCAAAATTAACATGAGTTGAACAAATCAAACTTCAACAAAATATAATAAAATTATAAAATAATAAAATTAAATATTCATATTTCAATACATTAAAATATATCTCTGTAGTTATAGTAGGCCTGCTATGCCTATAGTCTATACACTATGGGTATATAATTTGAGCTACAATACTATTTACCTGGTACACTCCCCCCCTCGTCAGCATAAGCTACAACTGTATGGGCTTGAGGTCCACGCTGGTCAGCGCCATTCTCCGATTCGTCTTCCTCGTCGGTATCAAAATACAGAAAATCTACAAAATAAAATAAACAAACGTCTCAAAATCTCCATATCTCAAAATTAATGAACATAATAGCAATAATTATCACATCTAACTCATAAAATCAAATTAAGACAATCCGATTGCTGATATATTTACTTAACCTACCATCCAGCTGGTGTGTTATAAAGTTACCAGGCAACTGTTAATATAAATAAATAACAGTGGTAAATATAAAAACAAATACGGCAGGTCTATTTTAGGGCCAACTTCTTACAACCTGCCATATTAATAATTAATTACAATTAATTAATTGCATATTAATGACGCAACTAATATAAACTACATTATTTCACTACCTGATTAAATATATGGGCGCAGAAATGAAGTATGGTTAGTTTTTCACCTCTTCCCTCGAGACTGACAGGACGCAAATCGAATTAATATCTCTCCTCAATGTTCAATTATCAATTTATGGGGAAAAAAATAGGTTACAGTGCAGTGGCACGTTATTCTAATCAAAACAATAAACCGTTACAGTGCAGTGGCACGTTATTCTAATCAAAACAATAAACCAAAATGAATAGAACATGCTACAGTGGTTACGGCGCGTTTCGGGAACTGTCACGTTTAGGCAACTCAAATTCACGTTTCGGCAACTGAACAATTACGTTTCACCAACTGCTATAGTTGTGTTTCGGCAACTCGTAGTTGCATTTCGGCAACTCGTAGTTGCATTTCGCCGAACTGAAGTCGCGTTTCGGAAACCTAGGTCACAAACCCTCGTATGTAATGTAACTGTGACTACATTCATTATGTAAGTAAATGATAAATGATGACAAGTTTAAAGTTAGTTATAGTTATTGACGGCAGAGTTGTTAATTGGTCATTTATATGTGTACATTGCCGGTTTGCACATATGGCAGTGATAAAATATGATTTTGTGGTCTGATTTATAAATGTGGAATTTTTTTTCCACCCGTGACGTTCCGTCCGTGACGCTGGACAGCTGTTACTCAAACTAACTCTCTCCATTTTGGGCTCAAACTGATCCTGAGATATGTCGGATTCTAAATAAAATAACTCCATCTACTTAGTCGAACGCGAGTTGAAAAACCAAAATGAAAAGGGGGATAGATAAACAGTAATGTATGAATTAATATCAGATTGAATTATAATATCAGGTTGAATTAATAGATTTATAAAATATCGAATAATATGTAGACAATATATGGAATTAATAACATCAGTTTCTATATAACTCGAAGTAGTGTTGGAGTAGGCGTGGGTAAAATAATGTAGAATGAAAATGAATAATGGGAAACGTAATGAGGCAAAGGTAATAAATAATACTGATTTGCTCTGCCCTATGTTGATACAATGCGATGGTGACGTTGAGATTCCACCTATCTCTATACTGTAGGCTCTATACAGTATCCAGTTGGCCTTTGTTTACGAGTTGCCGAAACGCATCTATCAGTTTGCCTAAGCGCATCCTGTTAACAGTTGCCGAAATGCAACTATGAGTTGCCGAAATGCAACTATGAGTTGCCGAAATGCAACTATGAGTTGCCGAAATGCATCACTCAGTTGCCGAAACGCAACCTTGTTACCATGTTGCCGAAACGCGACTATGAGTTGCCGAAACGCGACTATGAGTTGCCGAAACGCGACTATGAGTTGCCGAAACGCGGCTCTAATGCTACTATCAGTTGCAGAAACGCGACAACACCGTTACAGTTTTATTTTTGAGGGTAATCAGCTGTTATTTGCTTAGTTTTTCCCTAGAGAGGGATACATTTTTATAACGCCCAGAGCCAATCCGTATCCCCTCCCTCAGAAAAATTCTGCTGACATTTCTTAATCAGCAATTTGTTGTTTTAGATAACTAAACAACATTATCAAAAAATATAATTATCGACCACAATACTCAGAGACGCACTATAATTATTGGAGGAAATGAAAATAGTAGGCCTACTATAATAAATGTCTGCATTTAAATGCGCAGAAATTATGAGATTTAACAAACATTTTATAAACTATTATTGGTCTCGCTAAATCTCATACTCTTATAAGTTCACTAACCGTAACCACTAGTGGCCCCGGGATTGTTTTCTTTCCCCACCGTTCACTAACCGCCATTAGTGGCCCGGGATTGTTTTCTTTCCCCGCCGTTCCCTAACCGCCATTAGAGGCCCCGGGATTGTTTTCTTTCACCGCCGTTCACTAACCGCCATTAGTGGCCCCGGGATTGTTTTCTTTCCCCGCCGTTCCCTAACCGCCATTAGTGGCCCGGGATTGTTTTCTTTCCCCGCCATTCACTAACCGCCATTAGTGGCCCCGGGATTGTTTTCTTTCCCCGCCGTTCACTAACCGTAACCATTAGTGGCCCCGGGATTGTTTTATTTCCCCGCCGTTCACTAACCGCCATTAGTGGCCCCGGGATTGTTTTCTTTCCCCGCCATTCACTAACCGGAATCATTAGTGGCGCCGGGGATTGTTTTCTTTCCCCGCCGTTCACTAACCGCCATTAGTGGCCCCGGGATTGTTTTCTTTCCCCGCCGTTCACTAACCGCCATTAGTGGCCCCGGGATTGTTTTCTTTCCCCGCCGTTCACCAACCGCCATTAGTGGCCCCGGAATTGTTTTCTTTCCCCGCCGTTCACTAACCGGAATCATTAGTGGCGCCGGGGATTGTTTTCTTTCCCCGCCATTCACTAACCGGAATCATTAGTGGCGCCGGGGATTGTTTTATTTCCCCGCCGTTCACTAACCGCAATCATTAGTGGCCCCGGGGATTGTTTTCTTTCCCCGCCGTTCACTAACCGGAATCATTAGTGGCCCCGGGGATTGTTTTATTTCCCCGCCGTTCACTAACCGGAATCATTAGTGGCCCCGGGGATTGTTTTCTTTCCCCGCCGTTCACTAACCGGAATCATTAGTGGCGCCGGGGATTGTTTTATTTCCCCGCCGTTCACTAACCGGAATCATTAGTGGCCCCGGGGATTGTTTTATTTCCCCGCCGTTCACTAACCGGAATCATTAGTGGCCCCGGGGATTGTTTTCTTTCCCCGCCGTTCACTAACCGGAATCATTAGTGGCGCCGGGGATTGTTTTATTTCCCCGCCGTTCACTAACCATAATCATTAGTGGCGCCGGGGATTGTTTTATTTCCCCGCCGTTCACTAACCGTAATCATTAGTGGCGCCGGGGATTGTTTTATTTCCCCGCCGTTCACTAACCGGAATCATTAGTGGCCCCGGGGATTGTTTTCTTTCCCCGCCGTTCACTAACCGGAATCATTAGTGGCGACGGGGATTGTTTTATTTCCCCGCCGTTCACTAACCGGAATCATTAGTGGCGCCGGGGATTGTTTTATTTCCCCGCCATTCACTAACCGTAATCATTAGTGGCCCCTGGGATTGTTTTCTTTCCCCGTCGTTTAGCTCGCCGTCGGATTTTCTGAACGCTCTGCCGAAGTTTCATCACGGACTCCATTTCAGCGTCCTGTCTAGCTTTGATCATCTTCTTACGTAACTCATTAAAGAGCATAGCCCCTCTGTGAGGAAAAAATTAACCTAAATATTTCTATTTATCTCAATTATATCTAAATTTCCTACTAAATACATTAATTATTCCAATTCACAATTATTGTTGTCAACGGTAAAATTTTAAAACATTTCTTAAGGCGTAGCTTGGAGGTTGATTGTGGAGGAAATCTGTTATAAGAAACACTGTAGCGCAATAATAGCGATAGGTATCAATGGTTTGAGACACAATTTATAGCGTCTCATAAGTCCTACTAAATTAAACCCGAAAAAAGTAGTATATTATAAGACTATAATAAAACCGTTAACTTTATAAGAGTTACCTGGATGCCTGTTCAGCCTCTTCTAAGAGTTACCTGGATGCCTGTTCAGCCTCCTCTAAGAGTTACCTGGATGCCTGTTCAGCCTCCTCTAAGAGTTACCTGGATGCCTGTTCAGCCTCCTCTAAGAACTACCTGAATGCCTGTTCAGCCTCCTCTAAAGAGTTACCTGGATGCCTGTTCAGCCTCCTCTAAAGAGTTACCTGAGATGCCTGTTCAGCCTCCTCTAAGAGTTACCTGGATGCCTGTTCAGCCTCCTCTAAGAGTTACCTGGATGCCTGTTCAGCCTCCTCTAAGAGTTACCTGGATGCCTGTTCAGCCTCCTCTAAGAGTTACCTGGATGCCTGTTCAGCCTCCTCTAAGAGTTACCTGGATGCCTGTTCAGCCTCCTCTAAGAGTTACCTGGATGCCTGTTCAGCCTCCTCTAAGAGTTACCTGGATGCCTGTTCAGCCTCCTCTAAGAGTTACCTGGATGCCTGTTCAGCCTCCTCTAAGAGTTACCTGGATGCCTGTTCAGCCTCCTCTAAGAGTTACCTGGATGCCTGTTCAGCCTCCTCTAAGAGTTACCTGGATGCCTGTTCAGCCTCCTCTAAGAGTTACCTGGATGCCTGTTCAGCCTCCTCTAAGAGTTACCTGGATGCCTGTTCAGCCTCCTCTAAGAGTTACCTGGATGCCTGTTCAGCCTCCTCTAAGAGTTACCTGGATGCCTGTTCAGCCTCCTCTAAGAGTTACCTGGATGCCTGTTCAGCCTCCTCTAAGAGTTACCTGGATGCCTGTTCAGCCTCCTCTAAGAGTTACCTGGATGCCTGTTCAGCCTCCTCTAAGAGTTACCTGGATGCCTGTTCAGCCTCCTCTAAGAGTTACCTGGATGCCTGTTCAGCCTCCTCTAAGAGTTACCTGGATGCCTGTTCAGCCTCCTCTAAGAGTTACCTGGATGCCTGTTCAGCCTCCTCTAAGAACTACCTGAATGCCTGTTCAGCTTCCTCTAAGAGTTACCTGGATGCCTGTTCAGCCTCCTCTAAGAGTTACCTGGATGCCTGTTCAGCCTCCTCTAAGAGTTACCTGGATGCCTGTTCAGCCTCCTCTAAGAGTTACCTGGATGCCTGTTCAGCCTCCTCTAAGAGTTACCTGGATGCCTGTTCAGCCTCCTCTAAGAGTTACCTGGATGCCTGTCCAGCCTCCTCTAAGAGTTATCTGGATGCCTATTCAGCCTCCTCTAAGAGTTACCTGGATGCCTGTTCAGCCTCCTCTAAGAGTTACCTGGATGCCTGTTCAGCCTCCTCTAAGAGTTACCTGGATGCCTGTTCAGCCTCCTCTAAGAGTTACCTGGATGCCTGTCCAGCCTCCTCTAAGAGTTATCTGGATGCCTGTTCAGCCTCCTCTAAGAGTTACCTGGATGCCTGTTCAGCCTCCTCTAAGAGTTACCTGGATGCCTGTTCAGCCTCCTCTAAGAGTTACCTGGATGCCTGTTCAGCCTCCTCTAAGAACTACCTGAATGCCTGTTCAGCTTCCTCTAAGAGTTACCTGGATGCCTGTTCAGCCTCCTCTAAGAGTTACCTGGATGCCTGTTCAGCCTCCTCTAAGAGTTACCTGGATGCCTGTTCAGCCTCCTCTAAGAGTTACCTGGATGCCTGTTCAGCCTCCTCTAAGAGTTACCTGGATGCCTGTTCAGCCTCCTCTAAGAGTTACCTGGATGCCTGTTCAGCCTCCTCTAAGAGTTACCTGGATGCCTGTTCAGCCTCCTCTAAGAGTTACCTGGATGCCTGTTCAGCCTCCTCTAAGAGTTACCTGGATGCCTGTTCAGCCTCCTCTAAGAGTTACCTGGATGCCTGTTCAGCCTCCTCTAAGAGTTACCTGGATGCCTGTTCAGCCTCCTCTAAGAGTTACCTGGATGCCTGTTCAGCCTCCTCTAAGAGTTACCTGGATGCCTGTTCAGCCTCCTCTAAGAGTTACCTGGATGCCTGTTCAGCCTCCTCTAAGAGTTACCTGGATGCCTGTCCAGCCTCCTCTAAGAGTTATCTGGATGCCTGTTCAGCCTCCTCTAAGAGTTACCTGGATGCCTGTTCAGCCTCCTCTAAGAGTTACCTGGATGCCTGTTCAGCCTCCTCTAAGAGTTACCTGGATGCCTGTTCAGCCTCCTCTAAGAGTTACCTGGATGCCTGTCCAGCCTCCTCTAAGAGTTACCTGGATGCCTGTTCAGCCTCCTCTAAGAGTTACCTGGATGCCTGTTCAGCCTCCTCTAAGAGTTACCTGGATGCCTGTTCAGCCTCCTCTAAGAGTTACCTGGATGCCTGTTCAGCCTCCTCTAAGAGCTACCTGGATGCCTGTTCAGCCTCCTCTAAGAGTTACCTGGATGCCTGTTCAGCCTCCTCTAAGAGTTACCTGGATGCCTGTTCAGCTTCCTCTAAGAGTTACCTGGATGCCTGTTCAGCCTCCTCTAAGAGTTACCTGGATGCCTGTTCAGCCTCCTCTAAGAGTTACCTGGATGCCTGTTCAGCCTCCTCTAAGAGTTACCTGGATGCCTGTTCAGCCTCCTCTAAGAGTTACCTGGATGCCTGTTCAGCCTCCTCTAAGAGTTACCTGGATGCCTGTTCAGCCTCCTCTAAGAGTTACCTGGATGCCTGTTCAGCCTCCTCTAAGAGTTACCTGGATGCCTGTTCAGCCTCCTCTAAGAGTTACCTGGATGCCTGTTCAGCCTCCTCTAAGAGTTACCTGGATGCCTGTTCAGCCTCCTCTAAGAGTTACCTGGATGCCTGTTCAGCCTCCTCTAAGAGTTACCTGGATGCCTGTTCAGCCTCCTCTAAGAGTTACCTGGATGCCTGTTCAGCCTCCTCTAAGAGTTACCTGGATGCCTGTTCAGCCTCCTCTAAGAGTTACCTGGATGCCTGTTCAGCCTCCTCTAAGAGTTACCTGGATGCCTGTTCAGCCTCCTCTAAGAGTTACCTGAATGCCTGTTCAGCTTCCTCTAAGAGTTACCTGGATGCCTGTTCAGCCTCCTCTAAGAGTTACCTGGATGCCTGTTCAGCCTCCTCTAAGAGTTACCTGGATGCCTGTTCAGCCTCCTCTAAGAGTTACCTGGATGCCTGTTCAGCCTCCTCTAAGAGTTACCTGGATGCCTGTTCAGCCTCCTCTAAGAGTTACCTGGATGCCTGTTCAGCCTCCTCTAAGAGTTACCTGGATGCCTGTTCAGCCTCCTCTAAGAGTTACCTGGATGCCTGTTCAGCCTCCTCTAAGAGTTACCTGGATGCCTGTTCAGCCTCCTCTAAGAGTTACCTGGATGCCTGTTCAGCCTCCTCTAAGAGTTACCTGGATGCCTGTTCAGCCTCCTCTAAGAGTTACCTGGATGCCTGTTCAGCCTCCTCTAAGAGTTACCTGGATGCCTGTTCAGCCTCCTCTAAGAGTTACCTGGATGCCTGTTCAGCCTCCTCTAAGAGTTACCTGGATGCCTGTTCAGCCTCCTCTAAGAGTTACCTGGATGCCTGTTCAGCCTCCTCTAAGAGTTACCTGGATGCCTGTTCAGCCTCCTCTAAGAGTTACCTGGATGCCTGTTCAGTCAGCCTCCTCTAAGAGTTACCTGGATGCCTGTTCAGCCTCCTCTAAGAGTTACCTGGATGCCTGTTCAGCCTCCTCTAAGAGTTACCTGGATGCCTGTTCAGCCTCCTCTAAGAGTTACCTGGATGCCTGTTCAGCCTCCTCTAAGAGTTACCTGGATGCCTGTTCAGCCTCCTCTAAGAGTTACCTGGATGCCTGTTCAGCCTCCTCTAAGAGTTACCTGGATGCCTGTTCAGCCTCCTCTAAGAGTTACCTGGATGCCTGTTCAACCTCCTCTAAGAGTTACCTGGATGCCTGTTCAGCCTCCTCTAAGAGTTACCTGGATGCCTGTTCAGCCTCCTCTAAGAGTTACCTGGATGCCTGTTCAGCCTCCTCTAAGAGTTACCTGGATGCCTGTTCAGCCTCCTCTAAGAGTTACCTGGATGCCTGTTCAGCCTCCTCTAAGAGTTACCTGGATGCCTGTTCAGCCTCCTCTAAGAGTTACCTGGATGCCTGTTCAGCCTCCTCTAAGAGTTACCTGGATGCCTGTTCAGCCTCCTCTAAGAGTTACCTGGATGCCTGTTCAGCCTCCTCTAAGAGTTACCTGGATGCCTGTTCAGCCTCCTCTAAGAGTTACCTGGATGCCTGTTCAGCCTCCTCTAAGAGTTACCTGGATGCCTGTTCAGCCTCCTCTAAGAGTTACCTGGATGCCTGTTCAGCCTCCTCTAAGAGTTACCTGGATGCCTGTTCAGCCTCCTCTAAGAGTTACCTGGATGCCTGTTCAGCCTCCTCTAAGAGTTACCTGGATGCCTGTTCAGCCTCCTCTAAGAGTTACCTGGATGCCTGTTCAGCCTCCTCTAAGACTTACCTGGATGCCTGTTCAGCCTCCTCTAAGAGTTACCTGGATGCCTGTTCAGCCTCCTCTAAGAGTTACCTGGATGCCTGTTCAGCCTCCTCTAAGAACTACCTGAATGCCTGTTCAGCTTCCTCTAAGAGTTACCTGGATGCCTGTTCAGCCTCCTCTAAGAGTTACCTGGATGCCTGTTCAGCCTCCTCTAAGAGTTACCTGGATGCCTGTTCAGCCTCCTCTAAGAGTTACCTGGATGCCTGTTCAGCCTCCTCTAAGAGTTACCTGGATGCCTGTTCAGCCTCCTCTAAGAGTTACCTGGATGCCTGTTCAGCCTCCTCTAAGAGTTACCTGGATGCATGTTCAGCCTCCTGTAAAAGTTACCTGGATGCCTGTTCAGCCTCCTCTAAGAGTTACTTGGATGCCTGTTCAGCCTCCTCTAAGAGTTACTTGGATGCCTTTTCAGCCTCCTCTAAGAGTTACCTGGAAGCCTGTCCAGCCTCCTCTAAGAGTTACCTGGATGCCTGTTCAGCCTCCTCTAAGAGTTACCTGGATGCCTGTTCAGCCTCCTCTAAGAGTTACCTGGATGCCTGTTCAGCTTCCTTTACGAGTTACCTGGATGCCTGTTCAGCCTCCTCTAAGAGTTACCTGGATGCCTGTTCAGCTTCCTCCAAGAGTTACCTGGATGCCTGTTCAGTTCAGCCTCCTCTAAGAGTTACCTGGATGCCTGTTCAGTTCAGCCTCCTCTAAGAGTTACCTGTATGCCTGTTCAGCCTCCTCTAAGAGTTACCTGGATACCTGTTCAGCCTCCTCTAAGAGTTACCTGGATACCTGTTCAGCCTCCTGTAAGAGTTACCTGGATACCTGTACAGCCTCCTCTAAGAGTTACCTGGATGCCTGTTCAGCCTCCTCCAAGAGTTACCTGGATGCCTGTTCAGCCTCCTCTAAGAGTTACCTGGATGCCTGTTCAGCTTCCTCTAAGAGTTACCTGGATGCCTGTAAGCCTCCTCTAAGAGTTACCTGGATGCCTGTTCAGCTTCCTCTAAGAGTTACCTGGATGCCTGTTCAGCCTCCTCTAAGAGTTACCTGGATGCCTGTTCAGCCTCCTCTAAGAGTTACCTGGATGCCTGTTCAGCCTCCTCTAAGAACTACATGAATGCCTGTTCAGCTTCCTCTAAGAGTTACCTGGATGCCTGTTCAGCCTCCTCTAAGAGTTACCTGGATGCCTGTTCAGCCTCCTCTAATAGTTACCTGGATGCCTGTTCAGCCTCCTCTAAGAGTTACCTGGATGCCTGTTCAACCTCCTCTAAGAGTTGCCTGGATGCCTGTTCAGCCTCCTGTAAGAGTTACCTGGGTGCCTGTTCAGCCTCCACTAAGAGTTACCTGGATGCCTGTTCAACCTCCTCTAAGAGTTACTTGGATGCCTGTTCAGCCTCCTCTAAGAGTTACCTGGGTGCCTGTTCAGCCTCCTCTAAGAGTTACCTGGGTGCCTGTTCAGCCTCCTCTAAGAGTTACCTGGATGCCTGTTCAGCCTCCTCTAAGAGTTATCTGGATGCCTGTTCAGCCTCCTCTAAGAGTTACCTGGATGCCTGTTCAACCTCCTCTAAGAGTTACTTGGATGCCTGTTCAGCCTCCTCTAAGAGTTACCTGGGTGCCTGTTCAGCCTCCTTTAAGAGTTACCTGGATGCCTGTTCAGCCTCCTCTAAGAGTTACCTGGATGCCTGTTCAGCCTCCTCTAAGAGTTACCTGGATGCCTGTTCAACCTCCTCTAAGAGTTACTTGGATGCCTGTTCAGCCTCCTCTAAGAGTTACCTGGGTGCCTGTTCAGCCTCCTCTAAGAGATACCTGGATGCCTGTTCAACCTCCTCTAAGAGTTACCTGGATGCCTGTTCAGCCTCCTCTAAGAGTTACCTGGATGCCTGTTCAACCTCCTCTAAGAGTTACCTGGATGCCTGTTCAACCTCCTCTAAGAGTTACCTGGATGCCTGTTCAGCCTCCTCTAAGAGTTACCTGGATGCCTGTTCAACCTCCTCTAAGAGTTACCTGGATGCCTGTTCAGCCTCCTCTAAGAGTTACCTGGATGCCTGTTCAGCCTCCTCTAAGAGTTACCTGGGTGCCTGTTCAGCCTCCTCTAAGAGTTACCTGGGTGCCTGTTCAGCCTCCTCTAAGAGTTACCTGGATGCCTGTTCAGCCTCCTCTAAGAGTTATCTGGATGCCTGTTCAGCCTCCTCTAAGAGTTACCTGGATGCCTGTTCAGCCTCCTCTAAGAGTTACCTGGATGCCTGTTCAGCCTCCTCTAAGAGTTACCTGGATGCCTGTTCAACCTCCTCTAAGAGTTACTTGGATGCCTGTTCAGCCTCCTCTAAGAGTTACCTGGGTGCCTGTTCAGCCTCCTTTAAGAGTTACCTGGATGCCTGTTCAGCCTCCTCTAAGAGTTACCTGGATGCCTGTTCAACCTCCTCTAAGAGTTACTTGGATGCCTGTTCAGCCTCCTCTAAGAGTTACCTGAATGCCTGTTCAGCTTCCTCTAAGAGTTACCTGGATGCCTGTTCAGCCTCCTCTAAGAGTTACCTGGATGCCTGTTCAACCTCCTCTAAGAGTTACTTGGATGCCTGTTCAGCCTCCTCTAAGAGTTACCTGGGTGCCTGTTCAGCCTCCTTTAAGAGTTACCTGGATGCCTGTTCAGCCTCCTCTAAGAGTTACCTGAATGCCTGTTCAGCCTCCTCTAAGAGTTACCTGGGTGCCTGTTCAGCCTCCTTTAAGAGTTACCTGGATGCCTGTTCAGCCTCCTCTAAGAGTTACCTGAATGCCTGTTCAGCTTCCTCTAAGAGTTACCTGGATGCCTGTTCAGCCTCCTCTAAGAGTTACCTGGGTGCCTGTTCAGCCTCCTTTAAGAGTTACCTGGATGCCTGTTCAGCCTCCTCTAAGAGTTACCTGAATGCCTGTTCAGCTTCCTCTAAGAGTTACCTGGATGCCTGTTCAGCCTCCTCTAAGAGTTACCTGGATGCCTGTTCAACCTCCTCTAAGAGTTACTTGGATGCCTGTTCAGCCTCCTCTAAGAGTTACCTGGATGCCTGTTCAACCTCCTCTAAGAGTTACCTGGATGCCTGTTCAGCCTCCTCTAAGAGTTACCTGGATGCCTGTTCAACCTCCTCTAAGAGTTACCTGGATGCCTGTTCAGCCTCCTCTAAGAGTTACTTGGATGCCTGTTCAGCCTCCTCTAAGAGTTACCTGGATGCCTGTTCAATCTCCTCTAAGAGTTACCTGGATGCCTGTTCAACCTCCTCTAAGAGTTACTTGGATGCCTGTTCAGCCTCCTCTAAGAGTTACCTGGGTGCCTGTTCAGCCTCCTTTAAGAGTTACCTTGATGCCTGTTCAGCCTCCTCTAAGAGTTACCTGGATGCCTGTTCAACCTCCTCTAAGAGTTACTTGGATGCCTGTTCAGCCTCCTCTAAGAGTTACCTGGGTGCCTGTTCAGCCTCCTTTAAGAGTTACCTGGATGCCTGTTCAGCCTCCTCTAAGAGTTACCTGGATGCCTGTTCAACCTCCTCTAAGAGTTACTTGGATGCCTGTTCAGCCTCCTCTAAGAGTTACCTGGATGCCTGTTCAACCTCCTCTAAGAGTTACCTGGATGCCTGTTCAGCCTCCTCTAAGAGTTACCTGGATGCCTGTTCAACCTCCTCTAAGAGTTACCTGGATGCCTGTTCAGCCTCCTCTAAGAGTTACTTGGATGCCTGTTCAGCCTCCTCTAAGAGTTACCTGGATGCCTGTTCAATCTCCTCTAAGAGTTACCTGGATGCCTGTTCAGCCTCCTCTACGAGTTACCTGGATGCCTGTTCAGCCTCCTCTAAGAGTTAACTGGATGCCTGTTCAGCCTCCTCTAAGAGTTACCTGGATGCCTGTTCAGCCTCCTCTAAGAGTTACCTGGATGCCTGTTCAGCCTCCTCTAAAGAGTTACCTGGATGCCTGTTCAGCCTCCTCTAAAGAGTTACCTAGATGCCTGTTCAGCCTCCTCTAAGAGTTACCTGGATGCCTGTTCAGCCTCCTCTAAGAGTTACCCGGGTGCCTGTTCAGCCTCCTCTAAGAGTTACCTGGATGCCTGTTCAACCTCCTCTAAGATTACCTGGATGCCTGTTCAGCCTCCTGTAAGAGTTACCTGGATGCCTGTTCAGCCTCCTCTAAGAGTTACCTGGATGCCTGTTCAGCCTCCTCCTGCAGACTAATGACAATGTATTGGAAGTAATTCGTGTCGAATATTCTTCTTTGCATTAAAATTAGAGTAAAACAAATCCCGTCCCACGTTAATTCGGCGTCACTAGTCGGAACTTCGCAAAATGATCCCTCGGCAATCTCTGGAAATTAAATAACATTAAATTAAACAGCCAGTTTAACGTAAAACATAATAAATTCTTACTTGGTTCACATCCGTTAATTCTCAAACACTATAGAACACAGTATGCCAATAAATAATTGCCTCATTTAAGAAACTTGACAAAAATAACTCATTGAATCGAGAGTACACGTTTATTACCAAAACATTTTGGTTTTCGTGGTAAAATTAATTAATTATTTATTTAGTAACAGCACAATTTTTTAAAATTAATAATATTCTAGTAACTTAATTTATAAAACAATAATGAGTTAAAAATCATGTAGGTTGATGTTCATAGTTCATTAAAAACAGGGCAGCCTTCAGCTTCGACAATCCACGAGGAAATGAGGTGCAATTAATGTAATGGGTGGCTTCTGTTGCTTGGCAACTGCATAAACAGCAAATGCATGAATCGATAGGTGACCAGCTGTTCGGTGTGGAACATAGCTTATGGTGGCAACCGTTTGACACTAGCTGTGCCATTGATCGCCGCCGATAGCCTGTTAAACCCGCTAAGTTAGTGTCAGAGCTCGAAGCGTTGTCAATTGATTCTAGAATAGGGGTGGACCGGGCATATTTCGAGATTCCGCACCACATTTTCCAGTAAAAGGCACGTACTTTACGTATATGTTCCAAAGAGTTAATATTATCTTTTGTGGTGAATATATCACAACCATATGTTACTGTCGGAAGGACAATAGCTATGTATAATTTCCTAGCGGTTTCCATGTTAGTCATTGGTAGGTTAACTTTGGTGGCGATTCGAGCACAACATGCTATACCTTTCTTATATAAGTGTGTGTAGTGTTTGCTGGCGCCGTTCTTTGTGGATAGTACCACTCCTAGATATTCGAAACTATCACAAAATTCTATACTTTGTCCCATATATGTCAATATATCTGATCTTGCCGGGTGTCCACCTCTCCTGAATTTTACGGCTTTTGTTTTCGACAAATTGACTGTCAGATTGTTTACCCTGCAGTATTCAGCAAGTTTATCCAGTGATTCTTGTACATCAGCTATTGTTTGTCCAGCGATTACAAGGTCGTCCGCATACATCCATATCCAACATGCTGCTATAGCGATCGCAGCAGGGAGATCGTGTACAAATAGTGCAAATAATAAAGGTGAGAGTTTGTCGCCTTGAACTACCCCGATTGTTTGCGCAATCGGATCTAATACGTAATTGCCGATGCAGATACATACAAAATTAATTGCTAGAATGGACCATAGTACTTCTATAAACTTTTTGCTTACACCGCAGGATGAAAGCTTGGTGCATAGTAGCTCCCTGTTCACAGAATCGAAGGCCTTAGTGAAATCGATGAAAACACAATATAAGTGGCCTCCTGGCAATGAAATAGAGGATGAAATCCGATTGAATAACTGACGGACCGCCATGAGAGTTGACCTGCCCCGTCTGAATCCATACTGTTCGTCTGGGAAAGCACCCACAGATAACTCATCAAAAATAACTCATTAACACTACCATTACATAAAAACTAATTGAAGCTCATTATTCTCATGATTAAAATGTACATAATCAATCATAAAATTACAAATATACCTCGATTAAAATTTGTTCTCTGTATAAATTCTTAAAAATATTTACTACACTTCTACCACCTTTTTATATCCTCCTTACTCCCGAACAGGTGATTAAGATCGGTTGTATAGCAACCCATTAAACCCAGTTTAATAAAAAGACACAACCCATTATATAAACTCACCATGAACATAATTCTCTCTGAAGCAGATAACGCCCGTAACTTGTACAAACCAGCAGTTACTGTCATTGAGAGTTTGAAAGAAGACGCAAGCGAGAAACTGACACAATGTCTTCACAAGTATGACCATATATGTAAAGAACATTAACGAATTCCACCTGTAAAATAATTCACAAATAATGTAATGTATTTTATCACACTACTTGTGTCCATAGGCAAGACATTCAGACTTTAGTGGAAAACACAAACCCAACAGAAGGCCTACTAATCCTGCCGTTGTTTGGCAATTAATAAACCCTATCCCAAAAAACACATTTTGATAAAGTAAACAAAATAAATGGGTTTCCCCTAGTTAAGCATTCAAGACATTGTGAGAAATCGCTGCTAATTAGCTAACTTAATATTTTTTTAATATAATAAATGGTGAGAGATGTCGAAAAAGGGATTAAAATGATGAAATAAAATTATAAGGTGCTTTGCCATTCAATGTGAGCTGATTTTTTTTTTTTTTTTTTTTTTTTTTTTCCCCGGTTCCAACGGTTTATTATATTACTTATATTACACAATTAAAGGTAATCATCATAAACGTACAAATGCACAATTAAAATTCACAAAATACAAGAGCACAAATACAATTGCACTAATAAACGAAGTTATTCAAATATTATCATGCATAAACGGAATAAACAATAAACTAATATTTTTGTGCCCAAGGGTAGCAGACCTGCAATTTGAAAATTTGACTCCACTAATTATCTATTAACACGACCTTAACAACACGAATAAAGAGGAAGAGAAAAAAAACTTTAGGGAGAAACCTTGACGACATGTAAATAATATATAATAAATAAAATTAATCTCAAAACATTTACTTAAAATCCCAGTTATGATGTATTTTGAGTAAAGATATTTTCAAATCCACCCCATTTTTTTTTGTATGGGCCCCATGTGCTTGTCGAAACCGCATTGAAAAGCTCAAATTGATGTAGCATTAAGAGCTTATTTTTTAAATAGGTTAAATGCAGAGATGGATTTTGCGTGAAACGTTGAGAAAAGATGATATATTTTGCAAGAAAAATTATTGTATTCACTACTTTATGTTTAGAATCCTTATACAGACCGAAAAAGAACATAATATTGTAGGGGGGAGTTTGATCTTTTACAGGTGACACAAAATTAAAGTATTACCAAATATTTCGGCCTACAGGCCTTTATCAATGGATTTATAGGTATTATTGTATACACGTAAAACACACCAACGTACCGACAGGAAGGAGTACCGGTAAGTCCTGACTTTAGTCAGGACTTACCGGTACTCCTTCCTGTCGGTACGTTGGTGTGTTTTACGTGTATACAATAATACCTATAAATCCATTGATAAAGGCCTGTAGGCCGAAATATTTGGTAATACTTTAATTTTGTGTCACCTGTAAAAGATCAAACTCCCCCCTACAATATTATGATTACCCCGGTGACCTGGGCACGGAACTACCTTATTGAAAAAGAACATATGCTTACGAAACACTATCGATTGTCGGGAAGCAGACAACCACCATAATCGAATTTCTTCAATAAAGGTTTTGACTTTTGTGCAGTTCCAAAACAAATGATCAATATCCTCCACATGTTCTTTGCAATATGTGCAAATATTATTATTAATTTGTCCTATTCTTGTTAGAAACTGATTTGTTGGGATTCTACGCATAACAAATTTATATTGAAACGACCTGAGTTTTGCATCAATAGTAGTCTTGAAAGGTAAAATAAATATCTGCTTCCAGTCCTCATTTGTCAGTGTGCTCTCCAAATTTAATTCCCATTGTCGAATAGATGTGGGTTTTACTTTGATTTTTTTTATTTTTTCTACTAAAGTATTGTAAGTTAAATTAGTGACCCTATTTTTGCAATTAATTAATCGAAAAGAATCTCTAAAATGTGGTCCTTGTAAACCTTGTTTCAGCAAAACTTTGATATCGTGAGGAATGGCATCTATTAGACTCATATATTTAAAATGATCTGTTTCGGCTAAATTATATTTGTTTTTAATTTCGCAAAAGTTTAGGAATCTTTTTTCTTTTTGTTCTACTATGTTATTCAGAGTATAAATACCTAAATCTCTCCAAGTACGCCAAAAAATAGGTCTTCCACCGATCCGAATGAGAGAATTAAACCATATTATTTGATTCATTGCATCTTCTGACGTACTCGGTGTACTAAAATTAATATTACACCAAGTTTGCATTACCTTGTTCCAAAAAGTTGATTTTAAATCTAACATACATTCGATATCCTTTGCATTCAAATTATACTGTAAAAAATCATTCATTGAGATATTATGTGATATAGAGGTAATCCTAGAGGTAATCCTATATTGTCCGTTTTGGAGATAATTTTTACGATCCATCGTACGTTTTGCGCCTGTATATAAGACTCTATATCCACACTTTTTAATCCACCCTCAGAATACGATGCTATTAATACTTTATTTGCTACTTTTGCCGGTTTTCCATCCCATAAAAAATTATTGATTAACTTATTTATTTGCAGTATGAGGTCAGGTGGTGGTATTTCTAAACAAGATAATTTAAAAGTTAGCTGCGGAATGGCCAGCGATTTAATTATACATATTTTTCCTAACCACGTTAGTGTAATTTTGGCCCAAAAATTTAGAATCTCGCTTATGTTTTCAATAGCCTCCGGGTAATTCAACATGGGTATTTTTGTTATGTCGTTGCTCAGTATCACTCCTAGTACACGGAAAGGGGCACCTGGTTCCAACCATTTTAGATTATATTCGGGACGAAGAGTTGTAGTTGATAATTTTTTATTACCTATCCACAGCACCTCTGTTTTTGTTCTATTTAATTTTAATCCAGAAATTTTACCAAAAGTGTTGAAAATACAAAACGCTTTCTGCAGGGATTTTTCACTATCACATAACTGTAAACCAAGATCGTCAGCAAACAGCGAAATTAAATTTCTGACGCCGTTGATATATATTCCTTCAATATCGTCTTCATTTCTAATAGCTATGGCTAGTATTTCTATAACTAAGAGAAATAGATACGAACTGAGAGGGTCTCCTTGTCTAAAGCCCCGTTCGGCCGAGAACGGTTGTGAGAGATAACCATCGTTCTGAATCACAAGTTTGAAGTTACTATTATATAGTATATCAAACCAAGTTAAAAAAGTTTGCGGAAAATTAAAACGATTTAAAACGTATTTAATAAAAGGCCATTCCACCGAATCATAGGCTTTTTGGAAATCCGCCATCACTAGGATTCCTCCTTGATCAACTTCATCCAGGTGTTCCATAGCGGAAATAATTTTTCGAATATTGTCACCTAGGTAACCTGTGAGGAAGCCCGACTGGTCATCGTTTATTAACGGAGATAATACATACTTCAATCTAAGAGCCAAAAGTTTTGTTAATAATTTATAATCAACATTTAGTAGTGTTATGGGCCGTCTATTGTCTAGAAATCTTGGGTCTTTATCCTTCTTTTGCGTTAAAGAAATTACCCCCTGCCGTTGTGATATGGGGAGGTCCCCTATTTTCAGGTCAGTCCAAAAGAATTTAAAAAACTCGGCTGTGAAACCATCACCACCAGGAGTTTTCCCATTGGCATAGTTTATAAAGCAGAAAGCAATTCGCCTTCAGTAATATTTTTGGAGAGATACTCCTTAGCAGTGTCACCGAGAATGGGCATGTAATTTGATATTTTGTTAAAAAACACATCGCACTCCTGTTTAAAATTATCATGCTGGCAAGGGCAAGGGATTTGTTGGAGATACGGTGTTTAACCAATGGTTCTGGTTTCATAGAAACTAGTATAAAACCGTGATTTCTTTGTCAATAAGAATAAAAACGATGAATTATTATTGTGACCAAATCAATTCCACCCCACATTAAAACAAAAAGTAAAGGTATTTATTTCACTTCAAAGTAGACTAACAGCTATGATATAATATCATTAAAAGCAATTTAAAATAACTTTTAATTTTCATTGAAACCAACGCGTTCTTTAACGCCAAACAACGAGTTGCTTCGATTAGCTTCCTAAGTAAACTATATAAATGATTGGTTTACATTTACAGTTGGTCTTACGAATCATATTAGTTCTTGAGTTCTCTCTATTTGGAACTCCATTTGGACGCCAAATCGGTACCGGTATCCCACTATAACCACCCAAGCACAGGTCCACCTATGACTCAACCTTTCCCAGTTTCTATTTAACCTTCCGTTGGAAAAACGAATCCAAAAAAAACGTATCTTGATTATCTTCCTCGTATACTTGTCAAACTCCATATCGCGTTTCCCCTTAAAACTTACAAGACAATCTGTAGACTGTTGTTGTAAAAATCGAAACAACGACTAGATAGGGTAAAATCAATTATCTAAAATGAATTAGAAGTCCAATTGGTCAAATTAATTTTATTGAAAATTTCGAGATAGGGTGTATTGCCAAACAACGGCAGAATGGGTGCCTGGGTATTATACTTGGGGGATAGTGTGGCGCACTCCTTAGGTAACACAGGTGCCTCCGGGTAGCCTTCGGTGTTTCGTTTTCACCAGTGACTTTACTATATTTTGCCGGCTAATGACCCTGGATTGGAGAGACTCACAAATTAATGCCCAAACCAATAATTACTAATTACATTAATTGGACATAGCCCCTTGTTTACTTCTAATAATATGCATTCCATTCGACTATGAACTTTGTGTCTAACTATTGGGTAACATAAATACAATAGATTGACATTTTTATTATCCATTTCAGAGGGCAGATTCATATTTATTTATTTATTGATCTTTTTCAATTCATTGTAAATATTTGAGTGACTGCAATGCTTAACTGGCTTACAAGAAGTGGTACAGAACGATCTTTGTCAATAGCTAAACATCGGTGGGTTACAATAGAACCAGCTGTGGTTGCATTATGTTTTGTGTTCGGCCTTCAAAACCCCACCGACAAGGCCTATGTATATCAGAGGTTTGCGATGTATCGAAACTTCAGCTACAATGCCTCGGGTGTTTCTGTATGCAATGTCAACACATCCTCATCCCAATACCATATCGAGGAAGAAGTTCAATCGCAAACTAGCATATTTGGAATATATCAGTCCATATCGTTGCTTCTCCCTGCAACCATTATGGGTTCATGGTTGGCCAGTCTAAGCGATCAGTATGGGAGGAGATCTATTCTTCTGATTCCTTACATAGGCTGCGCAATCGGTTCTGTAATTTATATACTAACTGTGATCTATGAGCTGCCCCTTTATGTGCTGATTTTTAGCAACTTTTGTTCCGGTTTTGGTGGGTATATGTCTGGTGGAGTATCGATTGCTTACAGTTATGTCGCGGACGTTACAGAACCAGGGAAACGCAGATCTCTTAGGATAGTAGTTGTTTCTGGGGCAAACGGTTCTGGTTTGGCCATGGGACCTATCCTTGGGGGTTTTCTCATACAGGAATACGGTTACCTACCTCCGTTGATTCTTATGCTGATTGTTAGTTTAACAGCATTTTTCTATGTGATGATCTTTGTCGAAGAAACTGTAATTTATGATGCTTCCAAGCAGATACTATTTAATCCTTTGGAACCATTGCGGAAAATGACAAAAGTTATGACCAGTGGAAACCGTAAAACTATCATTTGCTTATGGGTTTATTTGGGATCAATTGTAATTCTAGCTGGCATAGAGCTCGGCATTAGTTCTCCATTCATTCTTTATGCCATGAAATCTCCATTTTGTTTAGACCCTTTTCAAGTTGGAATTCTACAGACCCTAAGAGGGTCTTCCTATGTGGTCAGCTTGTTTGCAGTGGTTATTTTCCAGAATTGCTTAAAAGATTTCATCATCGCTGTAATTGGCATGCTCTCCCAACAGTCTGGTATTCTTATGATCGCTTTTTCTCAATCCTCTGTTTATCTTTATGTGGCGACGTGCGTAGAGTTCCTAAAGTGTATCGCTACCCCATTGGTACGTTCTGCGATGTCAGAACTTATTGATTCATCAAATCAGGGTGCTTTGTTCGCTTCAATAGTATTTTTTGAATCTTGCGTTATGATGTTATCTATAGTGACATTCAATTACATTTACCCAGCTACTCTTGCTATTTCTGCAAACTTTGTTTTCTATCTGGGCGCAGGTATTATTACTATCCCTATTGTTTTATATTTGCTTGGATGTTTCCTGGACTACAACATGAATCATCATGCCATCGATGTTATAGAACCTCTTCTAGATGATACAGCCGAGCAAAATGTAGAGGGGTCGTGTGATCTTTTGAGAGATGATGATAAGGGAGTAATTCATTAACGAATATACTGTACAGGACTGTGTGATTGATGTATGTTGATTTTCATTCATTCTAATTGTTATGTTCTTCACTTTATTATAATTATGCCAATATATGCAAACGGTCTGCATAAGCTGCCATCCTATGGGAAGTGGTCCTTATTTGTTTACAGTTTTGCCGATTTCAAAAGAGATTTTTTTTACATCACAACAATAATAAAATCGTTCATGACCACTTCTAATTTTCTGATAGGTTGTTACTAATAAATAGTAAGTAGCTGAGTAGCCTACTCAGCAACTTCGCAAAGTGAGTACGTTAAGTTTCCCATTTTAGCCCGGTATGCCTATTTAGCCTGAACTAAAAGTCTGTATCATCATGTAATTTTTTAATTAAAGCCACTAAATTAAATCAATTCGTAACTATATTTATATAGTCATGATATATAGTCTATAAATATCTAGAAATTACCAATTGAAAGAGTGAAGGGTGGGATTTTCTAACGAAAACAAAACATTGTTACCAATTGTGGGAAACAAGCAGGTTACAGAGGCAGGGTTTTATAACCAAAGCAATAAACAGTATTGTTACCAATTGGGGAAAAGGAGCAGGTTAGAGAGGTAGGCTTTTATAACCAAAACAATAAACAGTGTTGTTACCAATTGGGGAAAAGGAGCAGGTTACAGAGGTAGGGTTTTATAACCAAAACAATAAACAGTGTTGTTTCCAATTGGGGAAAAGGAGCAGGTTACAGAGGTAGGCTTTTATAACCAAAATAGTAAACAATGTTGTTCCAATTGGGGGAAAGGAGCAGGTTACAGAGGTAGGCTTTTATAACCAACAAAATATATACCGGTACTTTGAATCCCAATTCCAATAAAAAATAGCGATCAATTTTAGTGAAATAATGATTAATTTTAGTGGAGAATGATTAATTTTTGTGATAAAAAAAAATTTATTGTGTTAATTTTATATACATATATATATCATTTAAACATTACCGCCCTTTTAAATCATGGCCATAGGTATAACTATAATTACATATTGAATACATGTTAATAATAAATAAATACATGTTAAATTACATATTTATAACTGAGAAACAACAGATATACACCGTGTCCTGGAATATAGATAGCCTTTATTCAATTGCCCCCCCCCCCCCCCCCATTGTTATTTTTGCTTTGATTCTTTAGCTACAAGCCTTTGAAAACTGTCTCCGGCTATATTTTACAGGTCGTTAGGGGTCGTCCTTAAATTGCGTAGGTAAACTGCATTCTACAATAATGTGGTAGAGTCAGACTAGAGGATGACTGGCGGGGTACAAAACTGAAAGTTTTCTATTGGGTAATTAATCTACTGTACTTGATATGTTTTACTCGACAATTTTGTAATTTCACGATTTTTCAACACCCCCCGTGACAGGCCGGCAACCGGTAGCAGAGGTGCTTCCGGGTACTTTGGTACTTTATTTTTGCCGGTAATATTTCCACCAATAACTACAATGGTACTTTATTTTTGCCGGTAATATACCACCACCACTACCATATCCTTCAAAATAACCATATGCCCCTTTCCCCGCTTGATGGCGTATATAAATAAATAATATTATGGCGTTACGATTTTTTTCCACTTACAATTTCTTCATCTTCGCGTGGGGTTTGATAATAAACTCCGGGCCCAACCAAAGAAAGAAGAAGGCAAAGAAAACGTAACCGGCGCAGAAGATGCTGATCCGAGTGACTCCAATGGCGATTAATAGGATGAGAGTCACCCAGAAGCAGTAGGCGAAAAGGAAGAACTTGAGTTTATCGAAAGGACACCTGTTGGGATAATAAAATATACTGTACCAGTACTTAAGCCCGGTTTACACGTGCCGACTTTTTGAGCAACTTTTCGAGCAACTTGGTTAGTCTGATGTACAATAATGGTATCTTTAGAAACTTGGCCATTACTTAATTACTGCACAGCAGGGGGGGGGGGGGGGGGGGTACAACATTTCCCGAACAAATAAACAATCATTCTGCATTGTGCATGCATACAGAATGGACAAAACCAGTACTGTCCTTAACAATATTATAAACTTAACCGTAAAGGCATCATCTGAGTCAAGACATGGCATAGAAGAATAGAATTCAAATGGGGGTAAACAATAAACATCAATGGAATTCTTCGCTAAAAACATATTTTATCTAATATAATTTAATTTGATTTTATCATGGTTTTCATCCACGCCTTGATCGGCAACCTGAGTTGCTGTACAAGTTGCTCTAAAAGTTGCCACGTGTAAAGCGGCGTTTACAGAAAGTCATTTGATAAGAATTCCAGTAAATAAAGGACTATTATTCGATAAAAAAAAAGTAAGCGGAAAACACCGTTTTTTTCTCTCATTTTCTATTTAGTTAAATTCAACTATTCTGTCCGAGTGGATGAGTTTTATACGAGTTGGCAGGTTTTTAGCATAAGCGAAGCGAGTGTTAAAATGCCAACGAGTGGAAATCTCAACAGACGAGGGAAGAATAACTGAATTTTGCTAAATTGAAAATGAGAGAAAAAAAGAGGTGTTTTCCGCTTACTTTTTGGTGGTAAATATAGATGAATATATAAAAAGAGTGGAAAATAGTGTTTTCGTTACGTTTTTATATCGAATATACTGTTTTGTTATATTTGAAAAAAAGAATTCTCAGCGTTATCATTGGTTACGACGTATATAACACTCTTATTAATGATCCCAACGCTTTCAGATAGATATCCTAAGATTTCTGAGGCTGTAGCTCCGAAAACATCGCGTCATCTTGCTCATTCAAATGCTAACTGTACAGTAAGCTGAAATTAGTTAAAAAAAAAAAGACTTTTTAACAAATTTTCTGGAAATTAGTGAAAAAAAGATTAATTATTTAACTCAATTGTAAAGATATTAGAGAGAAAAAGAGCCTTTTTCAAATAAAATACAATAAATTTATCTATCAAGATGTGATAAATAAAAATTAAGCTTTGTGAGATTAAAATAGACGTTAACTTAGCTTAACTCTAGATTTCCAACACAAATTTTACCATAATCATTCCCGATCGTACGACGCACTTTAATGAGGATCTTTTTTTTCAGTCACATGATACATGTTTCTGTGGTGAATACTGTATGTGAAGTGAAGTGCAGTTTGTTATGAAAGTATTTGGGTAAATACCAAACAGCCATTCCGTTTCATTGTTCGAGTTCAACCGGGAACTTGATAATGGAATCAATGCAATTCAAAGTAACACGTTCTGGATCGCAGAGGTACGTGTGCTAAATTACTAGATCCGCTGGTGTCAAATGTCAGAATTCGAAGTCATCTGAGAGTTGGAATAATTATTAAATAGTAATTATTACCAATAGTTATTATGTTATAATAGTGATTGAATGACAAAGTACAACCAAAAGAAACTCACTTATCTCTCATATAATCTGGAACCGGGTTATCCTTAATGTGCTGTTTGTCTCTATCAACTGGTTTATTATCGCCTCCTCCATTCATCGTCCCTTCGTATTTCTTCTCTTCCTGGAATACTCTACGGAATCAATAATTCGTATGTTACAAGTAAACTGATGTAATTATTAGTTACATAAACGAAATAAACAATCCATTTAATATTACAACCAACTTAGACCCCCAGCTGACTTCCTTCTGGGAAGTCCTCCAGTTGTAACTGGTGCGACTAACCCAGTGATATGGGAATCTGGCTTGCTGATTGGGGAGTGGCAAGATATCAAACTTACAGGTAATAGCCAAGAGAGTTTAGACTTCAGTTTGCCGCCTGTTTTTTCGTTTTTCATAAGGAAGATGAGGCTACAAATTACATGGAAGGGTAACTAAGGGTGGGGTGGTGAGGGTACAACGCCAAGAGCAGCAGTGTTTTATTTTAAACAAAGAGAAAATAAATTTATCAACGATCATAAACTATAACTTTTAGAAGAGTATAATAATATAATAATGTTAATGGTATATTAATAGATACCTCTGTTGTAGACAAGCTAATATTAGTTGAACGAAGTCAATAACCAGAAGCGTTGATTTGGGTGGGTTTAGGTAATCTGGTAAATACATCCATTCGGACAGATTAGGATCCATTCCTCCCTCTCCTAGTCGCATCCACGGGTATTCTATCAGCCAAAGTAATATACACCAAAACTAATTAAATTTATTTAGGTATAACACTGAATGTGAGAACACCTACACCACTATATATCACAATGAAGGAAGCAATAATTATAAAAATTACGAATTTCACGAATACTGTACTCTCTAAACACTAAATTCTAAATTCTTCCATATCCTTTTAAATATTTTAAACAAAATCGTATCATAGTACTCGTTTCTATGGTAACGTTTATATTCCCTCAAACAATATATTTATGTATAACAGGTAACCACGGCGTTATATTTTTCGTGTTATTATTAAGCGTTATTTATATTCTTCGGAGACAATGTATTGTTGAGGCAATAGTTAACTGCACATTCATTTCAAGTTAATATTTAAATGCAATTTTAATGTGAACCGTTTATTGTGGTTCTCTTTTACTCATTACGACTCTAATATAGCCGCCGGGGCGCAAGCCGGATAATAATAATAATAATAATATGCCCCGAAGCACAATAACAAGGCGCAATTGCCTATCACTAATTAAGTCTCTATTATTAATTAATTAATCATCGCTTACGCTCGGATTTTAAAACGCCTCGCCTAGTAGTCTATAAAGTGCTAGAATGCATTTTATAATAGTATAGACATAAATTATTACAAAAACAACATAAACAGAAAATTAAAAACCAAATACATTGGAAACAGATGTAAAGAAAGCAACGGATAATAAATATAGTTATAAAAGTAATAATTAGTTATAAAAGTAATAATTAGTTATAAAATTAATAATTAGTTATAAAATTAATAATTAGTTATAAAAGTAATAATTAGTTATAAAAGTAATAATTAGTTATAAAAGTAATATAAAGGGCAATCAGTGAATCCTATACAAATGGAAGATCCATATGAATGTATACAAGATTTGCTTCAAAAGTAATTAGTAAATAACTAAGATTTAACTAAGTAAATAAGATTACCAATAATTTATTATTAGGAATTTAATTTGTATAGTTTAATGTACATTATTTTATATATTATATAATACAATAGTTATGGCTATTAGTATTAGTTATGGCTATTAGTATTAGTTATGGCTATTAGTATTAGTTATGGCTATTAGTATTAGTTATGGCTATTAGTATTAGTTATGGCTATTAGTATTAGTTATGGCTATTCCTATTAGTATTAGTTATGGCTATTAGTATTAGTTATGGCTAATAGTATTAGTTATGGCTATTAGTATTAGTTATGGCTATTAGTATTAGTTATGGCTATTAGTATTAGTTATGGCTATTAGTATTAGTTATGGCTATTAGTATTAGTTATGGCTATTAGTATTAGTTATGGCTATTAGTATTAGTTATGGCTATTAGTATTAGTTATGGCTATTAGTATTAGTTATGGCTATTAGTATTAGTTATGGCTATTAGTATTAGTTATGGCTATTAGTATTAGTTATGGCTATTAGTATTAGTTATGGCTATTAGTATTAGTTATGGCTATTAGTATTAGTTATGGCTATTAGTATATAAGTTATGGCTATTACTATTAGTATTAGTTATGGCTATTAGTATTAGTTATGGCTATTAGTATTAGTTATGGCTATTAGTATTAGTTATGGCTATTAGTATTAGTTATGGCTATTAGTATTAGTTATGGCTATTAGTATTAGTTATGGCTATTAGTATTAGTTATGGCTATTAGTATTAGTTATGGCTATTAGTATTAGTTATGGCTATTAGTATTAGTTATGGCTATTAGTATTAGTTATGGCTATTAGTAATAGTTATGGCTATTACTATTAGTATTAGTTATGGCTATTAGTATTAGTTATGGCTATTAGTATTAGTTATGGCTATTAGTAATAGTTATGGCTATTACTATTAGTATTAGTTATGGCTATTAGTATTAGTTATGGCTATTAGTATTAGTTATGGCTATTAGTAATAGTTATGGCTATTACTATTAGTATTAGTTATGGCTATTAGTATTAGTTATGGCTATTAGTATTAGTTATAGGCTATTAGTATTAGTTATGGCTATTAGTATTAGTTATGGCTATTAGTATTAGTTATGGCTACTTAGTATTAGTTATGGCTATTAGTATTAGTTATGGCTAATAGTATTAGTTATGGCTATTAGTATTAGTTATTGCTAATA
Organism: Nemertoderma westbladi; assembly: GCA_032718475.1. Lineage (NCBI taxonomy): Eukaryota > Metazoa > Xenacoelomorpha > Nemertodermatida > Nemertodermatidae > Nemertoderma > Nemertoderma westbladi. The sequence goes on from JAUCBJ010003836.1 coordinate 36,095, forward strand.
GTATTAGTTATGGCTATTAGTATTAGTTATGGCTATTAGTATTAGTTATGGCTATTAGTATTAGTTATGGCTATTAGTATTAGTTATGGCTATTAGTATTAGTTATGGCTATTAGTATTAGTTATGGCTATTAGTATTAGTTATGGCTATTAGTATTATGCATTATGTTTGATTTTTCCTGTTGTGAGTTTCCTGTGTGACTCCAATTGAATTGCGCGTTCAAACTATAAAATGTAAGAGGTATTAATAATTGTTGCAACGCGGAACTTACGGACACACAGCTGAGGCGGCAGACCCAAGCAGAACATATATTGTACCGGTAGAAGGAAGGCCAAGAAACCGATGTAGCCCAGCCAGACCTTGGCGAGAGTGTTCCTATCAAGTATGATAAGGAAGCCAAGGACGACGCAGTAGATGATGGAATATAGATCCAATCGGATACAAATAGTGATCATAGAGCATACAAAGCACATCTAATGTAAACGAAGATACATTAATGCAATGTAGATTACAGAAAAAACATTACAGACTTTATTATAAAACATTAGCATGGCCTAACCATGTAAAGTTGACGTTGTTTTGAAATGAATTAAGTTAAATAGCAATTAGTAAATAGTCGCACAAATTACGAAAAAATACTAAGAATCGGTAGATTTAATTTCTGGTGAAACCCTCACCTCAACTCCGAACTTGTAGAAACCGTAATTACCCAGGAACATAAGAAAGTGTCGGATGCTTTTATCAGCGTGTTTTCTTTCGATTCCGGGGAATAGAATTCCCCGTGGTGGGGTTTTCTCTCCCCGTTCCCACCGGAAAACCTTCTGGTGACGCTTCACTAATTCCTCGAGTACCAACACCAGAATTATGGCGAGATAACCCTGTGATAAAAATACGAACAGTAGAAAGATACAGATAAGGACGATATAACTCCTAATGTGAATGTAAATCAGAATGTTTATTCGGAGTAGTCATCTACCCTTCTATACATCAAGTCGTCCTGTAGTAAAACTGTATTAGTTCGCTCCATGTAGACATAAGTTAGTATTATATAAAGATGTTAAGTGCTACAGGACCGTCGCTAAGATCTGCGGGGACTCCCCCAAAAGAAACCGCAGACCCCCCCCCCCCCCCCCCCCCCCTTATTCTTAAAATTGTTTATAAAACATTATACATTGCAAGGTACTTAGTACCATGCGTGAGGCTACTTCGAGTTTTACATGTAAGTCCAAACATCTGATGTTTAAAAATCAATAATATTAGATAATTATTTTGCAATTATATTGGAAAAAGGTTGTAAAAGTGTAAAAGGTTTTGCGTCTTTCAAGCTCATTAGGACATGACCCTAATGATTTACATAGTCTAATGTTGTAATAGGCGTCAGACATAGATCTGTTTGATATCTAGAGCACGACACACCGAAAGTAAACGTTAATGCATTCCCTGTAAGCCTGTATTATTGCAAGAATTATATTGCAAGAATCAACCGACTGAGACCCTGAGGCCCCTGAGACCAAATTGTATACTGCCAATATTTATGAGACTCCCTTTGGGGGTCTCAGGAATTCTTACCCCGCGAGTATTCTTAGCCCGCAAAACAATAACGTTTATTGTTTTGCTTCCCCCAATACGCCTCTGAAAACTGCTCTTTTACTAACCTGCTCCTTTAATATTGGTAAGGATAGTCACGGGCTAAGGATACTCACGGGCTAAGGATACTCGCGGGCTAAGGATACTCGCGGGCCAAGGATAGTCGCGGGCTAAGAATACTCACGGGCTAAGGATACTCGCTGGCTAAGAATACTCGCGGGCTAAGGATACTCGCGGGCTAAGGATACTCGCGGTCGCGGGCTAAGAATACTCGCGGGCTAAGGATACTCGCGGGCTAAGGATACTCGCGGTCGCGGGCTAAGAATACTCGCGGGCTAAGGATACTCGCGGTCTAAGGATACTCGCGGTCGCGGGCTAAGAATACTCGCGGGCTAAGGATTCTCGCGGGCTAACGATACTCGGGGGCTAAGGATACTCGCGGTCGCGGGCTAAGAATACTCGCGGGCTAAGGATACTCGCGGGCTAAGGATACTCGCGGTCGCGGGCTAAGAATACTCGCGGGCTAAGGATACTCGCGGGCTAAGGATACTCGCGGTCGCGGGCTAAGAATACTCGCGGGCTAAGGATACTCGCGGGCTAAGGATACTCGCGGGCTAAGGATACTCGCGGGCTAAGGATACTCGCGGTCGCGGGCTAAGAATACTCGCGGGTTAAGGATACTCGGGGGCTAAGGATACTCGCGGTCGCGGGCTAAGAATACTCGCGGGTTAAGGATTAGGGTGGAGTGAAAAAAACTTTTTTCTTTATTTTTAAGGGAAGCACTATTTTTCTGATGCCAAATCGGTCTAAACTCACTTTGCAAAAAAAAAATTTTGATTTCGAAAAATTCTAAGCGGGCCTCATGACACTTGAAAATTTCAAATTTTTGGGAAGGCAATGCCAGTTTTGAAAATTCCAGATATTTTGTATTTTTGATAAAAATTAAAGAAGATGCAAAGATATAATGTCAAATAGGTTGGAAACAAACACAAAATGTGAAATTGTGATTTTCATATAAATCTACCCCAGCCTCATGGACTTTAAAATTTTGCCAAATTTCACACAACAAATATACACATACAAATATACAGCAAACCTACTTCATAGCCTCTATAGTTGAAATCGATTTACTGGGGTTTGGAGTTCTTGCTGAGTAAAAACCATTTGCCTTTGTATCAAATTCCCAATAAGTATATTATAAACAGTAGGTATAGAAAGAAGGATATTTATAAATTAGGAAAACACTAGTAAAACAGTAAAAAAAAAGCAAACAGTCGGCCGAAGCCGGAGGCGACTCGAAGGCTCCTCTTTCGATAGCTGCTACCCGAGGGTAGGGGTGGGCGCTACTCCTATCCCAAGATTTGTTCCCAGTTATTTAACTGGTACTCATTTTATCGACCCCAGTGGATGAAAGGCTGAGTGGACCCTGGCGGGGCTGAACCTACAACCATTAGATTGCAGGCCCGGCGCTCAACCAACAGAGCTACCCCGCCTAGTAAAACAGTAAAACACTAGAAAAACATATGAAAAACACTGTAAAGCACCCGACAGTGACAATATTGATCAGCAGGAAATTTAATACATGTATTACACTGAATTTGTAATCTTAAATGTAATCCTCGCATAGCACACGTTAAGGAATCTTCCTAAAACATAGGGAAAACATTATAAACCCTCTGAGAAACAGTGCAAAAATTATCAGCATTAAATTTTAACTATATGTTGCTATAAGGCGGGGTAGCTCAGTTGGCTGAGCACCAAGCCTGCAATTGATTTGTTGTAGGTTCAGCCCCACCAGGGTCCACTCAACTGCCTTTCGTCCACTGGGGTCGATAAAACGAGTACCAGTTAAATAGCAAATCGTGGCAGCAAATCTTGGGATAGGATTAGCGCCAACCCCTACCCTCTGGTAGCAGCTATCGAAAGAGGAGCCTTCGGGTCGGGTCGCCTCGACGTTTTGCCTGGTATGCTGCAAATAATACTCAGCCAGTAGTACCAGTGTTGCTGTATTCTGGTATTAAATAGTGTACTTGTATTCCAGTATTGTTGTTAGTGTTAGATCATTTCATTTGCCAAAATGTTGACATTTGAAGTGTAGAAGTTGCGGTATTTAGTATTAAGGATACCATTGGTACCATAAAACCGAACTGACTTGAAAATCATGGGTGATGTGTTCTAGATCTTGCATCCGCGCTGCTAGCATGCCACTTCACTACAGTATCTCTGTAAGCAGGACCTAAATGTGGCCCTCTTGCTGTCTTAATATTAAATACTACAACATCTGCACTTTAACTGTTCAACATTTAGCTGATGACAAGATCCAACCCAAACAATAATTGAATATTGAATGGGAGAATCTTTTAGGCTCGTTAAGCCAAGGAATGCCTGTTCACCACCATGGGTGATCTTCCACAGTAAACCCTTCCACTCTGTTTCCCAAGTTGCCTTGGTTCCCATTTATCGACCACTGAAGGATGAAAGCCGGGGTTGGGCTAGGCTGCAGCATTTAAAGCACTGTGCCCAAACAGTGCTGCCCCATCTGGGGATCGAACTAGGGCTCCCTAATCGGAAGCCCAGTAATGTCACCACTTGACCAAGCCAATTGAATATTGGAATACACTAATACCAGAATCCACTATTACTGTGCCTCTACCGGCTGAAACAGGATAGCTGCTGAAATGCATGCTGATTGGTTACTCTTCCTTGGTTGCCTGGCAATAATGGATTCTGTGTAGTATTAGACTCTATCAACTTATTTTTTAGCAGCATATTAGGTAAAATTTAATGCTATTTAATGTTATACTAATATTATAATAATCACTGTTTTCTTGAACAGTTTATAGTGTTTCCGTAAGTTTTATGGTGATTACTTAATGGTGTGCTGTGAGAGGAGTACATTTAGGATTACCAATTCAGTGTAGTACATGTGCTAAATTTCCTGCTGATCAATATTGCCACTGTTTTCCGGGTGCTTTACAGTGTTTTTCATCTGTTTTTCTAGTGCTTTACTGTTTTACTAGTGTTTTCCTAATTTAGAATTATCCTTCTTCCTATACCTAACTGTTGTTTATAATATACTTATTGGGAATTTGATCCAAAGGTAAATTCACAGCCAGCAAGGTGGGTTTCTAGTATTGAAATATAGTTCTAATCAAATCAGGGGGCTTGGTTTTCACTCAGGAAGAACTCCAAACCACAGTAAATCGATTTCCACTATAGAGACTACGAAGAAGGTTTGCTGTATTTTAAGGGTGAAATTTGGCAAATTTTGCAAAATTTTAAAGGCCATGCGGCTGGGGTAGATTTATATGAATATCACAATTTCACATTTTGTGTTTGTTTCCAACCTATTTGACATTAAATATATGCATCTTCCTTAACTTTTATCAAAAATACAAAATATCTGGGATTTTCAAAACTGGCATTGCCTTCTCAAAAATTTGAAATTTTCAAGTGTCGTGAGGCCCGCTTAGAATTTTTCGAAATGAAAAATTTTTTTTTGCAAAGTTAGTTTAGACCGATTTGGCATCAGAAAAATAGTGCTTCCCTTAAAAATAAAGAAAAAAAATTTTTTCACTCCACCCTATTAAGGATACTCGGGGGCTAAGGATACGCACGGGCTAAGAATTCACCCATCCCCTTTGGGTTATACGCCGCGCAAGTTTGATTTATATTTTGATATCACTGGCTAAATTTGAATGAAAGTTTTGAAGTTGTACAAATTGGTTGTTAGTAAAATTCTGGACTGGAAGTATCCGTGATCCAATGCCAATAAAAGCGCGAACAAATGCTAATATCGGAATACATGTTAATGCCAAAATAATTAACTATTGTTAAAAAGTTAAGCTCTTTTAATCCCTTAAATAAACTTCAATGCCAATATATATTTTTCTACAGGTGAGAACGTAACCTGGATCAATGGATGATAGAGTCTAGCAATCATGTCTGATCCATAATATGCCCAACTTAACTTATTATCCCAACTAAAGTAACAATGATGTGCATTGATTGAATAATACGACTAAGAAGACTATTACCGTCACAATGAATGCGCGAAAATGTATTAATTTGTATCATGAAAGCAAACATGACGTTACTCAAACACCATAGAAAGTTGGACTTGACACAAACAGGACGTTTCGCAAACGGGTCAATTTTCGCCTGAAGTGTTGATAACTTTATGTTGATAACTTATGAGTTCATGTTTAATATCAGTTCATAATTGGAGCAAAACATATTCATCATCAAAATTATGTTGTGTGGTGGTTATAGCAGGGCATGTGGGGCTGTGAATTTTTCATGGCTGGGCTGGTCATGAAAGGATTCCATATATGATTAGAATTTGGTTGTGATATAGCTAAGAACCCTCCAGGAGAAATACCGGCTCGGTCGTCGCCCGGGTCAACAAGGACCTCGTCCCTCAGTGGTACACCAGGCTGGGGTAGATAAATCGGCTACTGGAACAGAAGACAGAGAAGAAAGAAGAACCAACCTGTAGAAATGTAAAAAGACACTAAAGTTTGCTACAATGAACGCACGCACGCTGAAAGCACAGAGCAAACAGGGTGACATGGTCGCTCTGGCAATGGAATATAACATCGACATCATCTGCATCCAAGAAGATCGGATTTGTCATGAAGACACTGCCATGAAGTACAATGACATTGGAAATGGATGGACGTTAGTAACAAGCTCAGCAGTAAGAAACTCGGCCAATGCATCAATTGGTGGAGTAGGAATTCTGCTAAGCCCATTTGCACTTAAGACCCTAAACAACATCGAATCTATAAATTCCAGGGTTATGATCGCAACATTTGATGGGAATCCCACCAAAACAGTGTTGCTACAGTCCAACCAATGCCTCATAGCCAGAACAAGCAGTCAAGTTTTATGAAGATCTGACTGGACTTATAAAGGACATTCCGAAACACAATCATAAAGTCATTGCTGGTGACCTGAATGCGCAAATTGGCTATAGTTGGCTATAACACCAGTTCTAACAGAAATGGGTACTTACTTTTAGACCTAATGGAAGAATGTGAATTGATACCAACAAACACCACATTCGAAAAGAGTAAGGGGAAGCTATGGACCTTTCAATACCCTAATGGAACCAAAGCACAACTGGATTACTTCCTTTAAAACAAAAAGTGGAGAAACAGCATGATCAACTGCGAGGCATACAGCTCGTTCAACCTAATTGGTTCGGACCACAGAATTGTGACTGCAGAGATCAGACACAGTTTGAGAGCCAGCAAACCCAGGACAAGGAAGCACATCAACTACGACTGGGAGAAACTGACAATGCAGTAAAGGATGCTTACACAGTAGAAATTCAAAACCGCTTTGAAGCACTTCAGTCAATGGATAAGACCAGTCCACCGATTCAATATACCAGAATATAATAAAAGCCCACAAGGAATCAGCTAAGAGGCATATCCCCCAGAAACCCAAACGAAAACAGTATGTGCCATGGCAAAACTCTGAGGTTACTTGTAAGAGAGAAGATCTTAAGATAGACTACAAAGTAAAAACCGAACAACCAACAACCGAAAACATTAACAAGATTGAGAAAGCTAAGGACGATCTTAAATTGGCCTACAACATCAGCCAGGAAAAGTACATACAGGATAAAATTGAAGCAATTACAACTGCTCACATACAGCAACAATCAAGACTTTCCTGGCAAACTGTAAATGAGGTATCTGGTCGGAAAAGTAGTGCAAAGGGGCGCCTCAAAGCCGATAGTCCCGAAGAACGTGTTGGGAAGTGGGAAAATCACTTCAGCAACTTGCTTGGGCAACCACCAAACATCGAGGTCAGCCCTACAAGGAAAATATATGACAAGACACTACCTATAGAAACAGGGGACTTCACACCTGCCGAACTCCAAAGAAGCATTAAAAGCATGTCCAATAATAAAGCGAGTGGATTAGATGAAATCCCAGCGGAGGTATGGAAAACAGAAGTGCTAAACAGACCATTATTGAATGTTTGCAACCGGATGTTAAAAGGGGAAAAGCCACCACCAATTTGGACTAGAGGTCAACTAAAGCCTCTCCCCAAGAAAGGAGACCTCGGTATACCAACAAACTATCGTGGGATCTGTCTGCTTGTGGTAACTGCCAAAATATACAATAAAATGATTCTATATAGGATTAGGCCTCACATAGAGAAACTACTGCGTAAGAGCCAAAACGGATTTCGACCAAATAGATCAACAATAGCTCAGATACTCGCACTACGGAGACTGATTGAAGGAATTAAGTCAAAGAATCTCCCCGCAATCATGACTTTTGTGGACTTCAAGAAGGCATTCGACTCCATCCATAGAGGTAAAATGCTTGAAATCCTAAGAGTTTATGGAATACAGAAGCACAAGTACTCTCACCAGGGATGGTGATACTGAGTTTTTCTCAATCCTGGCTGGCGTACTCCAAGGTGACACATTGGCGCCATTACTATTTGTAATTGTACTGCATTACGCAATGAGGACGGCCACAAAGGGTGAAGATCTGGGATTCACACTTCAAGAACGCAGAAGTAGTAGATATCTGGCAACTACAGTCACAGACACGGACTTTGCGGATGACATCGCCCTGCTCTCTAATTCTAATACGCTAGCAGATGCACAGCTTCTACTAAATAAAGTGGAGAGGGCTGCTAAGGAGGTTGGATTGCATATAAATGCTACCAAGACCGAATTCATGACTTTTAATGTTGATGGAAACTTCGACAACCATTGATAATAATCAACTAAGGAAGGTCGACGACTTCCAGTACCTCGGATTATGGATAGAGAGTAGCAAAAGGGACATAGAAGTTAGGAAAGCAAAGGCTTGGGTAGCTCTATCAAAAATGGATACCATCTGGAAATCAGATCTCTCCATGCACCTGAAGACTAAGTTCTTTCGAGCCACAGTGGAAAGTGTATTTTTATACGGGGGTGAGACCTGGACACTGACTAAATCACTTGAACAACGAATTGATGGTTGCTACACAAGACTACTAAGGGCAGCCCTAAACATCAGCTGGAGACAACACATGACAAACGCCGAGCTTTATGGTACAATACCCACCTGTATCAATCACCCTCCGTGAACGCAGATTAAGATTCAGTGGGCACTGCTGGCGAAGTAAAGACGAGGTCATACCAGATCTACTTCTCTGGCAACCAACTCATGGAAAGCGTAGTCGTGGACGACCTGCCATAACATATATAGATCAACTTGAAAGGGATACTGAACTTGGGAGAAACGAAATTGCGACAACTATGGAGAATCGGGAAGCCTGGAAGGATCTCATTTCCACTGTCCGAGTTCGCTCGACCTAGTAGTAGTAGTATAGCTGAGATATGGACAGGACATTTCGAATGTTGCATGGTTTTGCTATTTTATTCTATTAAATAAATACTAAATACACCATATTATCATATCAAAGCTATTCAAAATATAATGTTCCAGAATATGGTATATTTATTAAATAGAATGCCCGTATCTCAGCTATTTTACAATGAAATTCAAATTGTGTTACATATTTGGTATCCTTGCATGGCCAGTTTTCTAACAGTTAACACTACCAACGAAACAATATAAGATTCAAGAATACCTGCGGTGGAACTGGTGCAATATACACGGAGATACGTTTTTGAAAAATCCAGACTCACCCAGTGAGGAAGGAGGTGAAACTATCACTGTAAAAAAAG